>BMAO01006563.1:0-36520 GCA_019973975.1 Trichonephila clavata
AATTTTAACCTTTTGAGGACGGCTGGCCGATCTAGCGGCCAGAAGGAGCATACCCTTAAAAGACGGCTCTGGCCGATCTATCGGTCACGCACTGCTTTCCCCTCTAAACAGCCTTCAAATCAGCATGGGTCCTATTACAGTCCTGAAACATCAATAGCTTGACTGTTTTCTTTTGTATTCAGAAGGGAGGGGAATAGAGTACACTCTTTCACCCTTATCTAGATATCCTTCTTTTTTCCCTTATGCTCAAGTTCTTACTAGCAGTGAGCGCATAGTTATTTTTAAGCAATTTTGTCATCTCCATTACTTAATCATTTCACTTAAAATTAATTTCATTTTAAATTAATTTGATTTCTTTTTTGAAAAAATGCCTAATTGTAAAAGTGGACTTACCACTGAAGAGATTCAGAAAGTTTTAGTTGATTTAGAAGACGATTCCACTTTATGTATTTTTTAAAAATTTGTATCATATCCAAGAACAGTATTTTAATTCTTGTTTTGTTTTAGTGCATCTGAAATGCGTCATTGAATTTTTGAAAAGAATTTGTACATTTTGTATATTTCCTTATATATATTTTGCGTAAAGAAAACTAATGAAATGAATAACAATTTTCTTCTATAAATTTGAATATTTCGTAATAAAAAATAATTAATTCATTATAGTCCCACGTTAATTAAAATCGTTATAGTACATTATATATTTCCTAAATCTGTTCCTTTTGCTTCAGCTAAATAATTTTTATTATTTTGATTTGTTTACATTCGTACGCATAAAACTATACAAAAATCTGTAAAATCATTTTACTATTATACCATTTTATCTTTTTAAATAATTTTGCTTATAATACATACATATATTGCCTTTTTGTAATAAATAAATAATTCTGTAACCTCAATTTTTAATATATAAAAATTTCTAACCTAGAATAAAATTTATTTTGTTATTAATTGTATAATATTTCATATTTTAGCATGTTGAACTTAAACAATATTTAATTATTTGGAAATAAATTTTTAATTTCTAATATGTCTTCCTCTTTACTTTATTATGCAAATAATTACATACATTAGTATTATTAAGAAATATACGTTACATAAAAACTTTATTTTCAAAGTATATTCAAAAAAGCTCTAACTTTAACTGGTGATTTTTTTGAATGATTTTTACTTTATTTTTTTTCATACTAAAGAATATAATTACATATTTTCATAATGTATATTTTTTAAACTAATACACTAATAGCTATGAATCTGTCAGATTTAAAAATACTTCAGTTCTACAATTTTATTAATTTTCATACCTGCAAAACTACTTAAAAATATATTTGTAGAGAATTTAAAGCAATTTTTGCATTCAATTTTTGATGAAAATTTGTGCATAATTACACAATGTATCGCTGTACAGAAACGCATTTTTACTGTTATCTTACATTATACTTAATAAAAAAAACAATTTTTAGCCTACGGCCATACCATGCTGAAAACACCGATTCTCGTCCGATCAGTTTGGCTAAAAACAATTTAAAAAAAAAATTTATATCGAAACATAAAAAAACCCTTTTTTAATTATGTATAAACAACAAGATGAAGATATTTGCAACAAAAACTCACAGAAATATTTGTGATACATTTTTAAAAAAATCCATTTTAGTCCCTTCGAATTTATTTATAAATTGCAGAGACCAACTTCGACATTTTTTATTATGACAATTGATGTATAAAAGTTGAGTATTTGAAGCAAAAACTATTAATTCCGATAAATTTTCTTTCAATTTTGTAGGCGACGAATATTACAAGTTCTTCAGCATAAGAAAAATACCCTGATTTATACAAAAACCTTAGAAGCAAGAATGACATTTTTGCTTGTGTTATATATTATACTTTGGAAGTTCAATAGTGTTAGATTTCCTGATTTTTCAAAACTTAAAGAAGTTTTTTTTTTTTTAAAAGAAACAATAGTAAATTTTTTTTATAATAATAATTACGAAAAATTTTGCAAAATACTCTAAAATCGATCTGAAAGTAAATATTTTTAGAATGTAGTCTAACAAAATAGTTATATTGAAATAAAAAAAATGTGTTTGTTATGTTTCCCCCTGCGCACACGCTTATTTATTCGTAAGTTACTTTTTATGTAGGATAGTACAAAGAAAGGAATGCTGGGGTGCGCTCCCCGAACATTCCTTTGAACGGCTACTGAACGTTTGAAACTCTAAATATAGAATCAGGGCTCTTGTAAATGAGGATGAAAAGCAAGTTTTAAGTGCTTTTATATTGACAAAAATGCTTCTTTCTTTCCTTTTCTATTAAATTGTCGGACATAGGATAAATAGAAACTATGCTGACCAATTTAAAAGAAGGCCCTCTTCCACTTTGCAAACTTAGCAGGAGAATGAAAATAACCGTTCGGAGAACTGATATTGTATTACATTTTGAAAAATAAAATGAAAATGACCCCTTTCCCACACACCAGTCTCTTAGGGGACTGTCCAAACTAGAAGGGAGGGGGTGAAATAGCGATATTTGAAGCTGAAGTCTTCCTTCGTTTTGAAGAAGATCAAAGAAAGTAAATTGTTGTCAGTTATCTGTAACCCGACTGAGGAGAGTGCGTTGAGAAGGAAAGGTTTTTTTGTAATTATTTTGAATGTTGATCGAAAGAGTTGGTTACGTAGGACTCTTAACTTATGCACAAAATCACACACAAAAATAAGTTCACTATCGCACAAAAATCAGAGCAATAATCTTAGAATTTAAGTAATATTATGCAATTCGATTGAAATTTTAAATAAAAAGTAAGGGTTATACAGAAAGGCTAAGAATATAACTTTTTTGTACGAAAGGTGAAAAAAATTTTGAAGCCCCAGTGTGCTGTCATTACTCGCAAAAGAAACAATTAAGTACAAATAAAAATAATATATTCCTTTTATATAAACAAGTTTACCGAGATACATGAAGCTCCTCGCAACTTAAAAATATTTGTAGTCATAATATTTTGTCTTTGATATCAGCTTATTGTTTGCGTTTTACTATCAAGTATTCTAAAAATTCAAAGCGTTTCCTCTTTTTTACTAATGAAAACATTTGTTACTGTTGGAAAAAAATTTAATTTATTCTTAGAAACATGTAGGTATAAATTGATTAATTATTAATATTTCCTTTTCAAGTAACGTAATGGACAAAGTAATGAGACGGACCTCGTAATTTAAATGACTATCAAGTAGCGAGAACAATAGCCGAGCTAGAGCCACCACTTCTAATTTCCACATCACGGCAACGTAAGGATTTTCATTTAGGACATAGCAACTCTACTACACGATGGAAACCCCTATAATCGTGATAATTTTTTAATAAAAACACGAGGAGACTATAATATGGCCCTATTTAACAAGTGGCAACATTTATAGCCTTAGGATGTTCACATTTTATAGCTTAACGCGAAACACCTACCTGCTATTCATTTCATTTATTTGCCACAATAAATGTTTTATCATAACTTTCAGCATATATAGGAAGAATTAGATCAAAATAAAATAAAATTTTAGTATTTAAAAAAGGCTTGATATATATAAAATAAAATTTAGACCTAGTCTTAGGATTTATATTAGTAATATGAATTCCAGTGTATCATAATATAATGGATTATGGAACAATAAAAAATGACAATTATGCATCAAATCTATATCATTCCTTTATAAAAGATATGTAAGAAAAATTTTAAGATTTTACTGACATATTCTAAAAGAGAAAAACAATTATAAATTGAGTAAAAATGAAGTTTCCAAAAAAGCATTGTTGATTTATGACAATATGTTTATTATCGTACAGATACTGTGGATACTTATAAGAGTTTTTAAACTTACTTCATTATCGATTTGAGAAAGTCTGAATTTTACATTATAACATAAAGAGACAGGTTCAACAATTTTGCTTTTTATTTTATTTTGTATTATTGATTATAATTATGTGCAATTTATGTGATGAATCATATTATTTACTTCTTATTTCTAATTTGATTATTTTAAGTTTTAACTCCAGGTATGTACCAAATTCCTGCATTTAAAAGAACTAAAATTAAACTTAAAAAACTTTATATCTATTTTAATGAATTTACGGAAAATCAAAATATAAATAAATTTTACATGAGCAAAATCAATTAAATTTGGTTTAGTTTATTGTACCTTTGTCTACAATGAAATAAGCGTTTAATTTTTTTATGCAATGATTTATATTATCATCATTATTTTGTGCTATTTCTCTCAATGCTTTTAATAATATTAAAGTGGAAATCTATAGGTGTAAAACAGCTTAAATTGTTAGGAAATAATTTCTTTTTTTTAAAAATAAAATAAATAAATTGTTTGAATTTTCTTGAATTGAAATCATACGTAATTACTACATTGGATTCTCCAAAAAAAAAAACATGTTTCCCTAAGAAAGGGAGACTCTTTGCATTTAGGGACTTTCTAAGCCGCGAACTTTCCCTTGGTCAGCGGAGACCAACAACTATATGGCTTCTTTTGTCCTCCGATGTTTGATACTCTCAATTAGCGACAGAAAAGCTGGAAGTAAACATCGCTGAAAGTGCCGTCTTGTAGGGCCTTTTCCTTACAAAACCCGCCGTCTCCAAAAGGTTAATATGGTGGAAAACGTAAGATTACCGCTCGGCCGAAACGGAAGGGAAGTTCCGCCAAGTAAGCAACCGGCAGGAGTAAAATAATTCGGCGTTTTAAGGTTTTTAATTAATATCTTTTTAACTAATTACAATATCGGAATATAAATAGGCAATACGGCTTCCCCGGAAAATTCCCGATCTTTTGGTACCTTCCGCGACTTTCTGCGTGGTGCTGTTCGTGAGAAGATAGACGCACATACATAGATACATAGATACATAGATACATAGATACGTTTGTTTACCTTCGAATTTTAATAGTGTAGATGGGGTCTGTCTCTGTTGTTAACTCAGTCGAAAAAATAAGAAACACTAAAAGAGAAAAAAAGGGTTTAAAAACAGTACACAAAAAGTACAAAGTTATTAACATTTAAAATATAAAAAAAATTCAAAACATATTTCAAATTACTTTTGATTGTAAAATATTGAATTTTTAGCGCGTTTTTCAAGTAGTGGAACAAAAGCGCTATTAGGACGTAAATTTCGTCTTCGTCTTCGTTCCATATTTTGTCGTACCTTTTTATCAGTCAATAAGCAACCAATTGACCTCCGGTTTTTCGGCATTGGGTCGCATTTGTGGCCTAGATGAGCCGAATCATATTTAAATTTTCCCATAGTTTTCCCGAATTTTCCTACAAATTTTCCTGAATTTCGCTAGTTGCTTTTTTATAGTGCTGATACAGATTTGTGTCATTATTTCTTTTCAGCTCAATAGTAGTACATTTAGAGGAGTGGTACAGTCAGTACACTACTTTCTGTTAGCAAAAAGTTCATAAGTTGCATTATTTTAAAATACATGTGAAAAACGCGCTAAAATTACTTGGCCATGCCAATGATTGATATATTGTTTATAACATTTATTAGACTTCAAGACAAAAAATTCATACTGTAAACTATTTAATGTAATTAATTTTAATGTTTATAACAAATTATTCAAACTTTAATTTTGTACCCTAATTCAAGAAAATCAAACAAATACATTAATAACTAACAACAAAAATACTGTCATACTTTTTCAATAACCAGATTCCATCTCTGTATTCGAGTTTCTTCTTTAAAATATGATTCTACTAAATTTTTGACAAACGAATCAACATCTAAAAAAATAATAATAATAAATGTTCCATACACACACACACAAAGTTTTTCAAAAAGCAGTTTCAGCCATCAAAGAGCTATGTTATTGAACATACATATATATAATCAATATTAACACTGTATCAATTGGTTAATATATTATATTATTTTACTGAGCATTTCACCAGCATGCAGAAATAAACCTCTTCACTAGCTTTAGAATATACTGTGATATTCTATCATGAAGAGTGATGACAATTATTAAGTACTATAATTAAAAGGTATTACACTTAATTAGGCAGCTAAAATAATAGCAGCTTTACAGTTAATAACAGGAAAAAAAAACTGCTGATAAAATTTAGAATTAGAAATAAAATTACAAAAAATTCTTTAAAGTACATCTGTTTTTTTTTTAAAATTTCGTAATATTTCAAATTTTAAAAAAAATGCTGTTATTTCCTTAAAATAAACTGTATATTTATAACACGAAAATTTTTTTTAACTCTAAATGAAAGATTGCAAAAAGGAACAGTAATACTTGTGTAACATAAAACCCAGACAATATAGAGAATGTACAATACGTTAAAGAGAATAAAAAAAACATAAAAATATACATACGTGTTCTATTCCTCTTACTTTCCTGGTTTATTCTTGGTACCAATAGTCCAACATATTAAAATCAGCAAATGAGGCTATAAAAAACGAAACTAACCCTATATTCTATTAGCATTTTTTCAGCTGTCGAAGGGACTATTATGAACATTGTACATCTGTTCACACTGCAAACAATTCAATTCATGCAAATATTCTCATGTGGTTTATGATATTTTGCTACTATTTTAGAACACTCCAATGTTTCCAAACACGTTTTTTTTCCCTCTATTATTTAGAATGAAAAAATTTTTTTGGAAATGTGTTACCTTGTTTTCCTGGTTTAATATTAAGTTATCCAACTACCTGTGACCACGTTTTTAAAAAAAAGAAGATATGTGGATTTTCTTGTGATTTTTAGATTTATTTAATACATTTTAAGAAAAATATGCTAAAATTAAGAAGAGAAAAAGAAATTATTATTATTATAAAATGGAAACAAATAGGTAAAAATTTATAAAAAATGACATAAACGGAGCCCATTTTGTACAAAATGTTTATGAACAAATTTTCAATTTTGATGTCTTGCTTTGCTATTCATTTTTGAAATGTCCTATCGGAAAAGAGATATTTTAATCTTTACAAAGACTAGAGCACTTTATCCCAGTTATTATACGAAATTGCTTTAAAAAACAGTGATTATATTGACATGAGGAGCTGTAAATTTTGTGATAAAACAGTGATTGATAAATCTGAAGGTTAAAACATTTCGACTCTTATACAAAACATACACAAAAAAATTCAGTTAATTATTTTTAAAACTTTCTAAGCAATCACACTGTCCCCGTTTGAGCATTTAAAAAAACACATTTCGAATAAAACGCATTTTAAAGTATGACATCTTGCTTAAAGTAGTGGCAACTGCTTTTACTTAAACACTTGAAGTTTTTGTTCTAGTGAATGGAAAATAATATATTTGGTATTTTTCTTAAATCTAATAAGATGGCTTATAAAATAATATGATAAAAGTTTTTTCAATTTTTGGCAAAACTCACAATTTTAGGGTAGTCGGATACCTCAAGCCTTTTGTGGCGTCCATTTATAGAACCTGGTTTGTATTGCACTGGTCTTGTGTTTAAATTGTGGATCGGCTCGATGAGGTAATTAATCTTCTACTTTAGCATTTAAATGCAAATTCGCGATGTTGGACACAATGTTAAGGATGCATGGTTTCATGATTGGCAACATTTGGCTTAGTTATCACGTGACTCAAATTAATCTCCCCTTCAAGTTTCTTGGTTGGTATTAAAACCAGGAATGATACTAGGGTGTCATCCACCCACGTACAAAGACCAAATGTGCCATACAAGAGTAAAAAGTAAAACATTAATAAAAATGTAATAGACACAAAAATAACTTCTTTCCTGTATTTTGTTTTTCTAAATTGTTTCCAAATGCGTATTAAATTTAAATACTCCTTTGTTCTTGGTAATATAAACCATATTAGATGTTTCGTGAAGTAACTTTCAAAAAAATCATTATTGAGACGCCTTTGTTAAACATCGATCTACAGTGTCACGGATAAGCAAGAAAACCTTTTTTATTGCGGTATTACTTGCTACTGCGAATTTTGTTATCAAATAAAGGATGTGTGTAAAAAGTAGACATTAATGGACAATGGACCAACACACTGTACACTAACATTCTATTTTTTTTTTTTTTTAATATGCTACTGGGAAATATCGGGACCTATTTTGATTTTTCGATGACTGTTTAAAATTTGACGTATTTATTCGACTTATTTTGAGAAATTCGTAAAAAAGTTTGCTTTATTGATGGAACTATATGTGGCATTTGGCCAACCCTTGTTTTAGTTAGAACTAAAATTATTACCTTGTTAGAAATTATGGACTTAAATTATTAAAGCACAAGTTTAAACATTATTTTCAAAAAACTCAGAGATGGATCTTAAATAATTTATTCGCCGAAGTTCAATCAACGGTATGCAATGGTCACGTGTAAAAATAAACACAAAGAAGTACCTCAATATTTTATTGAAAACGCGCTTTTATTATTGATAAATCTCTAAAGGACATTTTTTTTAAAAAAAGTGGCATCAACTCGCTTGCATTCCAGTCACGTTTTCGACCAAACCCGTCAGAAATTTATTTTTGTAAAAGCACATTTTATTGAGCTGTCTTGTGACTGTGTTTTAAAGTAAAATACAGCATTTCTAACACACTTTTAAAGCTTATTTGATAAGAAGTGATTATCTATTGTCAAAGAATAAAAGATGCCGAAGAATTCTTTACAGATGTCATAGGGTTAAGAGATACTTTATAATAACAATAAAATATACTCAGCTGGAATACAATGAATATAGAAAGAAACTCGGAATTTTATATCCAATTAAGTTTTATAATTTAATGGAGAGAGAATTTGCTTTAAATTCTCGTACTCACCTCATCCTGGATCCAAATTAAATAGATATGTCTTTTCAAAAATATTTTTCTTCAGACAGGAAACATATATTTCTTCTTCTTTCCATAGTTTTTTTTAAAAAAAAAGTACCGTAAAATCTGGCGTATGACGCGCACCTATACTTTCAAGCAGCTATTTTTAATTTTTAAGTATATTCACCGTAAAACGCGCACCCCCTTTTTTACGAAGAAATTTTAAATAAATGTATATACGCAATGCCCTTATGTTTTAAACTCATTTATTCGGGATATTATTACAAACTTTAGAAAAAACTGGTATTTTTCTAGATCTGTAATCCTTTAAGTTCAAAAGGAATGTCAATTCTTTTAAATGTCTATTTTTTAAATATGTTAATCTGTTTTGTTTTTTTAAGCTCTCATTTTCATACCCAGCGTATAATGCACACTCATAAATTCTGATCTTGTTTTTTGTGTTAAAGTGCGCGTTATAAGCCGCATTTTACGGTATAATACATTTGTGCATTTATCCTATTGAAATATCATTAAAGTGTTTCATTCAATTCAATAACTTATCTAATACACGGTTTTCCAACCTTTTTTCGCTTTCGGACTCATGAATCCTAGCTTTACTATGTGGACCCTCGTAAGCATATATTTAATATTCCTAAATGTTAAACATTTATTTATAAGACATCAAAGCGAATAATTATTCAGTGAAACAATTCTTAATTGAAACAGTTATTTTTAAGTTATTAATAAGCAATAATTATCAATTCAAATCTCTTTTTATAGAAGAAAAACACTCACTTATAAAACACGAGGTCTCATAAACTATTAGACCTATAGACATGAAATGAGTTAGGCATGTTCCTTTTGCTGAGTAGAGAACTGATAAGTACGGTTTTTTTTTTTTTTTTTTTTTTTTTTTTTTGTGAAAATGTATTCCAAGATCATTATAAATGGAAAAAAATTCCGTTTTTGAACCATTATACCCCAACAGGTTTGAAATTTGCCAAACATGTCTCTTTCGTTAAGTACAGATACACTAAGAACGGGTTTCTCGAATATCGCCGCTGAAGAATACTGTGGCAGTATTTGGGATTTTAAAAAAAGTCCCGTTGTTGAACTATTGAACCTAAAGTGTTAAAATTTGGCAAACGTGTATTTTTTAAGAGAGATCCGATAAAAATGTATTTTGCGAAAATCGACTCCAAGGAGATGGGGTTACGTGACATAAAAGATAAATAAGGTAAATCGGGGGAAGTTGACACATTTAAGGGTTTTTTTATTAATACATTGAAAATTGAAATGGCAAGACCATGATAAAAAAAAAACACCTTATTTTTCAATATTTAATTGGTTATGTATACAAGTTAATTCTCTTCTTAGTATGAAAATAAATAAGAAATTTAATGTTAACGCAATTCATTTAATTGTGGTGTTTCTCCATGTATGGGGGAAAATGCCACCAGTCAAATAAGATGCAAAAACACCAAAGTAGATAAAAAAAAATAAAGCAAACATTACAAAATTAAATATAAAGTAACAATAACTATAGAAAGCAAAAAAAAAAAAAAATTCATAATTAGCTTGCTAAAAATGATAACAGTACAGGTTTGAATGATAGCCTACACAACATTTCACTCAGTGCAAATGGCTATCATTGCAATCTTCGCGGAACCATTTGTAGCATTCGATGCACTTAATCCAGGAACACGTGGGACCTTTTTTTAGCAGAAAAGTACCTTTTATACACAGCACAAAAATCGTCTTTATTATCCTCATCAAAACTGTTACCACTAGTATCTTGAGGAATTTCGTCGCTTAAGGATGACAAACTAACCCATCTCTTTTTCTCCTGTTTCTTCGAATGTTCCTTTTTATTTGTTTTGACCTTACCTACGCCGTTTAAAGCTTTCTTCGAGCCTTTTCCCGCATATTTTGTGACTGATCTATACGCGTCTATACTATTTTCTTCTTTTTCCCTTTAAATCAAAATACTTATTTCAACCAACCTTCATCGAGAAGCCAAACGTGATTTATGTAAATGTCCTCATTTACATAAATCACGAATATTATATAAATTCGGTTTTCGCGAGTTGAACGGGAGATCGAAGTAAGAGGTCAAGTGAAGTGAAGTGAAGTAAAGTGACGTGAAGAGAGTGAGCTGTCGACACGTAGTTGTTGACAAGTTAAGCGAGGTTGAAGAGCAAGAAGTGCAAGCAAAGTCGTCGGACCCACTCGAGACAGCAAACAAAGTCGTCAGACTCACTCGTCGCAGCAAAGTCGTCAGACTCACTTGATGCAACAGTAACAACACCCACACTCGCCATAACAACAAATATCTCGTTCGTTCGCCTATCCACTGACTCACTGGTGGTGGAGACTGTGGCGGTATCTAAGTAAGCCAGTAATAGCCTCCGGACAGGAGTGATCACTTTTGTCTAGTGGTACGAACCCATAGGTCGCGGGTTCTAATCATCCACATTAATGTTATTGTTAAAAGTTACATTAATATTGAAGCAGAAAAGAAAATGTTGTAAAATCTTTTGAAGACAAATATTAATGTATTTTTTCAGTAAAATTTCATTAAAAAAATTTTTTGGTAAGTAAATATTTGGCTTTTACGTTTATGATTTTTTTGATAGATTCAAAACAAATATCGAAGTTTTTAACAAACATTAGGACTTAATTTATACAATGATTGCTTTGGAATATTTAAACAACAATTTGCAGCTCTTTTAAAAAAAGACAAATTAAAAGAACAAATGAATTATACAATGTCGGTTTAATTGTTAAAAAAAAGCGCTTAGAATGTTTTTCATCGTTAAATGTATAAATAATAAAAATCGAATCAAGATAATCTAATCATTGAAGGGGGGGGGGATTGCTATCTGTAAAAAATGCCTTCATAAAAAATTAAATAAATAGAAAAATATGCTAATAGAAAGAAATTTAAAAACCGCACTTGTGTCTTTCCCATAAAAAAGCAAACTGAAGCCTTAAATATTTAAAATTAAATGCCATTTGTTTTATTTACATTTTTGACAAATAGGATTTTTCAATCTTCCATTGTTTATTATTTTCATTTTTTATAATAGCTTATCACAGAGGTTTACTTAAAAATGTTAAGCAAAATAAATATTGATAGATAAAAATTTAAAAGATACTGATAAATAATTAGCAACCGAGAGATATCTCGATAAAAACATGATGAAATTAAATGATTAGCAATAAAATAATCATAATTTTTTACTTGATATGATTTTTTCTATTCATACCTTCGTGTTTGCTTTATTTTATCAATTATTAATGTTTGAATTTTTTTTGCACGAAATTAATATTTAAATATGGTACTTTCCTTTTAGCTGGCGATAAAGTCGCCAAAAATGATGCAACGGAAGTCAAACTTAATATTACCGCTAGTAATATTTTACCATCACATTTGCGAAACAAATCATGTTCTTTTCCTGTTAGTGAAGTCTTTTATTATAATTCATCAAGAATGAATGCAAAATCAATGAGAAATAACATTTATATTAACCTTTTGTGTGTGTGCGTGTATATTGTGAGTCGTCTCCAATAAAGCCTGCTTGGCGAGATTTGCGCCGGCGAAATGGAAAAGTACCAAATATATATTTAATACGTTAACAATATAATATTTAGACATTTTCAACGTTTGTTAATGTTGTTTTTTCGAAAAAAAAATTTTCTTTCATCTTTCAAGTTATATATATGTTATCTACTACAGCAGAGGTTGGCAACCTTGTATGTTGTGGTGTGCCAAACTAATCTAACCACATATGATTAAGGATGCCGCATAGTAGAGAGCATTTGAAACAATTCGATTCCTGTAGCAATGCATGCTGAGTTAGGGAATATAGGTCAAGGATATTGAAGTTGGCGTGCTTATACGGAGGACAGAACTCGGGACCTTTGGATCTGAAACCGCGTAACTTAATCACAATACCAAAATGAACCTTAGTACGGAGGTTTTTATTTACTTATATAGACGATACCGCTACACACTCCCCACCAGCGAGTCGGTAGATAGGCGAACGAATGATATAATTGGTATGGTGAGCGTGTTGCGTGAGCAGTTGTTCTATTTCGAAGAGTTGCTTCAAGTGAGTCTGACGACTTTGCTGCTCCAAGTGAGTCTGGCTGTTGGCATTTTGCCATGCAGATTTATCTGTAGCAACTCGTCATTGCAACTCGTGTGCTTTTCTCATTGGTCATGACGTCAGAGGCGGTTAGTATATAATGTATGTATTTTTCTTCTTTAGGGTATGCAGGGTTCCAGACTGCTGCTAAGAGACAGATGTCTTTAGATAAGATCGTGGAAATGGTATATTCTGTATTGATGCTTAAGTTATTGTTTTTATGACCCAAGTGATGGTCATACATCTTGATGTGCAAATACTTAATAAACTTCAAATTTCAACTACTGTGGGCTTCCAAACTGCGACAAAACCTCACGTGACCTGCAAATTTCCAGTAACACTGGCGAGTTTGCTTTTGTTGTGCCAAGTGGGTCTGGCGAGTTTGTTTTTGCTGCGCCAAGTGAGTCTGGCGAGTTAGCTGCATCAAGTAAGTCTAATGAGTTTTTGGTTGCTTTTTAGCGGGTAGATGGCGCCACGACAGATCAGAAGGTTGCTTTTTTTCTGAATTCAGCCAAGGTCACCAATGAAATAGCGCGCTTTTCCGGAGGACAGAACCCGCGACCTTTGAATCCGAAACCGAGTAACTTAACCACTATACCACAATGATCATCTTAGTACGGAGGTTGTTACTGGCTTATGTAGATGATACCGCTACAAATATAAATACGTACAATTTTATTGTATATTAATTATGCATCATTTAAAGACACTGGCGTAGCTGGCTCTGAGGGGCCCCTGTATCAAAATTCCTTCAGGGCCCTTTATTTAGATATGGGAGCCCTGTTAGTGGGACTGTAGCTACACATGTTGAGGACCCTGTATCTTGAGGGGCCCCGTGTCATTGATACGACTGATATGGTGGTAGCTATGACCCTGGATTTATCACTAGTGTTATTTCAGATTTTTTCATATTTCCATAAATGTTGCTCTTCATATCTCTGACGACATTATAGTCCAATCAGCTTCTCATTTCAAAATTATCAATTTCTATCCTCTCGAAAACTGATAAATTTGTAATGTGACAAAGTGTTCTTAAGTTATTCAATTGGTTTAAAATTGTCATTTTCAGAAAAAAAAAATCGAAATTTTTTTTTCAGTCTATTTTTGTAGCCTGTTTAATAAGCGTTTTAAATATATCATACTTTTAACTGTGAGTCAATTAGAAAAGAAGTTGTAGCAGTTTTTGTTTGGGGTAGTGAGCCCAAATTGAAACCGGAAATTTAAATCCGAAATCAGAAGTTTGGGATTTTGATTGATTTTCACCCACAAAATACTGTTTTTATTCATTTAAAATATTTTCATGTTTATTTACATGAATTATTTTCATGTTTAGTAAACTTTATTTCACTTTATAAATGTTTTATAGATATATTTCGCTTTCAAATAGGAAACAGTTAACTGATTGCTATGTTTGTTTTCATTTAAACGAGTTGCTGTCTTTTTTTCGGTTGCGTGCAAAATTAAATCTTTTATATTAGTACTTTTGTATAGAGTTATAGTTATTTTTTATTAAGTTAAAGTTATCATGCCAAAAACAAGATCAGTGAGGCCAAAAAAGAAGAGATTTCCAGGGAGCAGAATTTATAGGAGATACGCTGGAAGAAAAATCAACGGATTTTCCAAATTCAGTTATTAATTCTATTGAAAAGATTTATATGGATCTTTGTGATCAAAATATCTTCACGGAAAAACTCAGAACAGCAATGAAAGTTTAAACAGTGTTGTGTGGAGTATAATCCCGAAAGAGACATTTGTTGAGCTGCAAACACTCCACTTAGGGATTTATATTGCAATAACACTTTTAAATTCTGGATTTGCAGGTCTATTGCCTCTACTTAAAAAGTTAGGATTGGAATTAATGCCTCAAATGAAGGAATATTTTTGGTGCCTAAACTATTGATTCAACGAGCCATTGTATATTAGATAAGAAACTGTCTCGTAAAATAATTAAAGGAACTTCAAAAATCTAAAAGTTTGAAGTATTAGATTCAGGAAGGCCCCACGTACAAACCTGGTGAATTTTAATACCTTCATAAATCTTTAAAAAGTTTTATTAAAAATATGAACTTTATTTTGCATTTTCTTAAGAGTGTTATTTGTCTACATAATGTTTCACGGTAACAGTGATAATTCTTAAAGTAATTGAAATATTCTTATGAAATTTTTAGAGTTTGTTTTTTTTATTTTAATGAATGCTTTATACTAAAAACTAAGGGTTATTTTTCAATTGAATTACTTTTTAATGTAATTTCATATGAAAAAAGTTTTTTTAAAAATAAAATTCTGGGAATTTTCCTGTCGAACACCTGCATTACATAATTTTATTGTAAAACTTAAGTGTTTTTTAGAAGGCAGCATAGGTAAACATTGAGGAATTGCATTCCCCTCAAAGAGCTTATTTGCTTTTGTAATATTTTTTCAGAGTTTTTGAAAGAGCAAATATTTTTGTAATACTTTGGTTCAGACTTCTCAATATTTTGAAATATAATTTTTCAAAAAAATTTTTGACTGCATTTTTATAATTTTGCCACATACTTTCATAAAAAGTAAGAATAAGTTTCATTATTTAAGTGATATCTTAGAAAATTGTCTCCTAACCCAGTCAGATACCTTAAGACTTGTACAGCGTGCCAAATCTGGTATGCGTCCCATTAACTGCCAACGCCTAAATTACAACATTATATACATTTTGAAATATATAAAATTTCTTAGCTAAAATAACAGTTATTATGTATGTAATAGTTAGGTTTTTCAATTTTCTGTTGTACATATAGGGTTTGTTACAAAAAATAGTTTGGATAAATGCTGATATTATACATATTATCCTTCTTTGCTAGTTACTGTAACATCCGGCTTAGAAGTGCACCAATACTTTTAAGCTACATTTTTAATTTTTAGGTATATTCGCCGTATAACGCGCCTCCCTGCCCCCCCCCCCTTTTCACTATAAGACCTGAAATGTACGTATGCAATACCCTTTATGTTGTTCAATCATTTATTCGAGATATTATCCCAGGCTTTTGAAGAAAACAGTATGTGACGGATCTATACGCGTCCTTCCACTAACCCTCTGGGGAATTCTTTTGGACCAGCATTTTCAACCAATCTTCTCCGAAATGTAGAAAACACGATATGCAAATTAAGTCTAATATATATATTCTTTCTTCGCGTGTTTGAGAGTTAGTGAATTGTGAATAGATTAAAAGTGAACTAAATTTGCAGTGAAACGAATGCGTAAACAAAGTAAGAAGCCAGAAGTTTGGATTTTAAGAAAGTGAATAAGATTAGCTAGCGGGAAGTGTTGAAATCAACTTAAGGTATCCGACTACCCTAAAACTGTGAATTTTGCCAAAAATTGACAATTTTTTTTATGATTTTATTTTATGGGCCATCTTATTAGCTTTATAAAAATACCAAGTTTATCGTTTTCCGTTTGCTAGAACAAAAACTACAAGTGTTTTAGTAAAAGAAGATGCCATTACTTTAAGCAAGATTTCAGTCATACTTTAAAACGCGTTTTACTCGAAATGTGATTTTTTGAAAATAATCAAACGGGGTCAGAGATTGCTGAAAAAATTTTGAACATAATTAACTGTGAAATTTTTTCTGTAAGTTCTGTATAATACTAGAATTGTTTTAACCTTCAGATTTATTAATCACTGTTTTATTACAAAATTTACTGTCCCTTATGCGGATATAATCACCGTCTTTTTAAGCATTTTCATATAGTAACCGAGATAAAGTGCTCTAGTTTTTGTAAAAAAGAAAATATCTCTTATCCTGAAGATCATTTCTAAATTGAATAATACAGCAACACATTAGATTGAAAAAATTGAAAATTTGTTCATAAACCTTCGATGCAGAATGGGCCACGTTTATGCTGTTTTTTGTCAATTTTTACCTATTTTTTGTCAATTTTTACCTATTTTTTCCCATTTTAGTAATAATAATTTCCTTTTCTCTTTTTAATTTCAGCACATTTTTCTTAAAATGCACTAAACAAATCTAAAAATTAAAAAAAATCCCATATCTCCTTTAAAAAAAAGAAAAAAATTGTTGCAACCAGTCGGATACCTTAAAGTTAATAGAAGACTGCAAGAGTTCAAGTACTGTGGTCTTAAATCAAGTCGTCGATGTTTAGAAGGTTAAACTAATAGTGCGGTCATTAAATACGTAAGCTGTGTGTGTGTGTGGTGTGTGTGTGTGTGTGTGTGTGTGGTGTGTGTGTGTGTGTGTGGTGTGTGTGTGTGTGGGGGGGGGGGGGGGGGGGGGGGGGGGGGGGTGTGTGGTGTGTGTGTGTGTGTGTGTGTGTGTTGTGTGTGTGTGTAAAGTAATATTAAAGGTGGTGCTGCATGATTGAATATATTCTCCCCAAAGCGAATCTCGTCACTCTCTTGCTCTATTACTGATTCGAATTATCTTGTTTAAAGTTTTGATAGTGTCTGAGTTGATTATAGTGATAAATAAAATAATTAGAATTCATCATGTCGTGTGATTATTTAGTTTATTCCACACCTCTAGCTAGGCCACAGGGTAAAAGTGAAGAAAACGTGTTTGAAGTATATTTCTTAAGCTAGAACCCTTTAAGTTCATAAAGTATGACATTTCTTTTGAATAAAAAATATTTTGATATATTTAGAAGTCCAATTTTTTTATGCTTATCTCTTTTTAAGCTACATTTTTTATACCCGGCGTTTGACGCGAACCCGTAAATTTCAATCTCATTTTATGTGTTAAAAGTGCGCGTTATACGCCAACTTTGCTGTCTGTTTGAAAGCTGCTGCCATTTGCTTTATTTCAGCAGTTGTCTAATAAACAATGAAACTAAACTAAATAATAAATCTTTTAAATAATATTATTTTTTATTCATATTTAAATCATTATTAATTCAAAAAGTCAAAAACGTTATTTTTAAAAGGGGCTACAGTATAAGAACATTAATATTTTAATAATAACATTTTATAATTTTCATTCTATTTTTTAATTTATCTCAATGTGGAAATTGAACTATCATCCGCGTTGATTTCATTATTATTTTCAACCATTCAAATATCTAAAATCGTTGCATAACTACAGATGAATTTATTCAACTTCGAAACTTCTCCGCGAATCAGTGTGTTTACATAAGACATTATAGAAAGATCTAAGTTTCAATAATCTCAAGAGATCCTGTGTAAAACAAGCTCATATTATAGAACGATTTTTGTGAGGCAACAAATGTTTCGTCTTCAATGGACATAAAAACAAAGGAATTTATCTAATTAAAAAGTTCTCTTCTCAAAAAATACGTAATTGCTAAAATTGTTCCCCCTATTGTAACCGCATGTGTTACTTAGATTGGATATCAGAGTGACAATCGTGAGTTAGTTGATGTGCATCCTTTTCAGTGGATTATTTACTCTAGCCTCTAATAATAACTCCTCGCGCTGCGGCATTTTAGTTTCGTAGGTACTTTCCCGTCACTTTGATAAGACATATCCTAAATTTTACACTCGACCCCGATGCGGTTTATTTTGGTTGCTGATAAGGGCTATTTCCCCTAATTTGCATGATGTCAGTGAATGTCTCCAGGGTAAAATGGGAACGGGACAGTTTAAAAACAAGTATTTATCAAATATTTAGAAAGATGCGATAAGTATATTTGAGACAAATCAGATGACTTTGTTTGCTTACAACTTGTAGCATATAATTTTTGACTGTTGGTGAATGGAAAATAAACAGAACCTGAGGATTCCGGTGGCATGGTATATTTAATTGAAGAATTTTAGAGCATTATTAATGCATTATTCGTGATTAATTGATTATATATGTGCTAATTAGCTAAAAGTAAAAAAGAAATTAAATTAAAAACATTTTTTAAATTGCGAACTGTATGTATGTGTGTGTGAAAGATTTATAATTAATTAGAATAATAATTAAAAATAAATATTTTCTTGTGTACGAAAAATTTCAGATTTCGTAAAAACTTATCTTATTTCTTTCCGTTTTTTTATATTCCTACAATGCTAACGTTAATGGGAGGCAAGTATACAATTAAAAAAGTTTTTTGCTTTGGTATAATGTACATCTTAGTAACCCCAGCATGGCTGGGGGTCGAGGATTCTAGGGGGACCCAAACTTCAATGACGCAGAGTACGTATGGTTTTGTAATCATTTGTAAGATCCGACTTGAAGCCCAAAACCTGACTTTGTGGGGTAGGTGGGGGGACTAATATTCTTTGTTACGCCACTGGCTTCTCGGAAATAGCATGCATATTCAAATGCATATTTCTCTTTAAAGGTTTTATTTATTGATAAAAAGAACAGGAATGAACTTGTGAAAATTAATAATTTAGTTGGTCTTATATTTTTCCGAAGGATACTTCTGCTTAGATACTTTTAGTGCTAATTTCACAATTACGAATAATTTCACAAAAAAAAAAAAAAAAAAAAAAACTACAGTCATATGTTAATTTAAAATGGTTCCTAGTTGAACCTTCTCTGGATCTTTCATTTATTTTCTCATCTCAACATGAAATGTAATTATGCTCAGAGTGTCATTAAATATTTTTTGTGGGAAAAAATTACTCTTTTTTTTTTATTTTGTTGTCACTTTAAGTTTTAATGTAATAAGCTATATGAATTATTATGGATGTACTTTTAAGTAATGCAATTACCTGTAAATATTTCGGAATTTTGCAAAAACAATTATCTATACTTTGTTTAGAAAAAAAATGTTTGATGTACAGTTTGCAATCTAAAAAGTGTCAAGTACCAAAGAGTTAAGCCCGAATGAGATGAAAATTGGATGTGGTGTACGTATATTAAAAACAAAACGCTTACAATATCATGAGAATTGAATGCTTTATTCCGGAAATACAGACCAAAAATTAAGCAAAAAATAATTCGAAACTGAATCTCATACAGTGGTGTGACGTACACCCACGCAATCCCAGCATCGCAAGGGGGATAGAATTCTAGAGAGCCTAAAGCCTGACTGACGCCAAGTACGTATTTAACCAATTTACAAAACATAAAAGGCTAAGCCTGACTTTGCAGGGAGACTTTGAAATTCTCTGTTACGCCACTGTTCTCCTGCAAGCTATTATACAGCCGAATAATGATCCCAAGATTTGGCAACTATTCTCCTACGAGATAACTTGTTATACACGTTCCAAATAGCGTGTTAGGTCCACGTGATCTAGAGATAATTGATGACACCTCTCAACAGAGCCTAATCGTGCTCTGTTGCGAAAAGACCTGATGATCTAGACGGTCTAAGGGTTAGGAAAGAACGTTGAAAAGCATCCGAAAAGTATGAAGAGGATTATTAGTAAGAGGTCGCGTATAGATTCGTCACAGAGTGTATCCCATCACTGTCCTGAACATACCCAGACATGTCTTTATTGATCATTGGAGCTCAGTACGAAGTGACACTGACCAAAGAAAACAATTTTACTTCATTTCACGAAATTCCAAGTCCGTGGAAATTTAAAAACACACACTGGCTGTGTGTAACGGAAGGGGTACTGGATAACGCAATAGTCTACATGACCTCTGCCCTCTTTCTCTGAGTCGCCTGTCTATAGTCATTGTAGTCACTGGTGTCCCGGTTATACGTTGAATCATTGATAATAACACATCAGTACCCCTGGCAGGATGGGTCCCACGATCACTTTGTTCCATCATTACTCTGTATCAACTGCGCTACCTCCATGCTTCCATCCGACCAAAATGTCTAGTGATCGTGCGATTTGACCACACTGATTTCTTTATTCCAATTGCTCGTCTTTTCCCAAATAGTGACAATTGCTCATATTGTTGGTGAATCCATCTACGAAGCATTGGTAGAGTCCTCGGGAGTCACCGGAACCATATTCACAAGGAAGTTATGCATTGGCATTGGAACGTCCTCTGTCTTGTACAACACCTGAATGGGTTGCAATACGTTATAGCTCTAACTGGTCAGTCATTGGGTTCAACAGTTAACCATTTAAGTATTGTAATGTTTTGCCGCCACACAGCTGCAAGAGCGACTTCCTTATGCAGATAGAATTAAGCCGTTCATATCCACATGTGCACCACTAAAATATTGCATCACACCGACAACCAATGGACGTGAGAAACCCAACGACTAGATTCCACACCTACGATCCAGAACTTGTGTCTTTCTAGATGTTAAAAATGACCGCCCTTATCCCAAGAGAGTGGAGAGACAGTCCGTTTTAAGCACTCAAACGGAAAGTTGCGTTTGCCGCTAACTTCACAAATAACATATTCTGCAGAATGGGAAGTGCCAAAAGCTTGAATAGCTTGTAACCAAACGTACTTATTGTAATTTGTAGCGTTAGACGTAATAAACCAATAATTTATTTTCGTAAGTTTCACGTTACCCATGAGTTATCCCAAACGCTACAGTACGCTCATTTAGAGAACTCTTGAGGCGTCCATCGTTATGTTATAAGATGTATTATTACTAAAGGTAAAGAAAAAACTTTTAAAAATAACAATGTTCTCTTTATTTATCATCATAGCATTTTACCGAGAATGCAAATTCGAGTTGGTTTGCCAGAAAAACAAATACAATGTTTACCAAAATAAAAGTGTGAAGTTTCTACAGTACTAAATGTGTGACAGTTAAGGTAACTAATAGTAATAGTTCATAAGCATTATTTCTCATAAAACATTTCATCTTAAAAAATAGTTTCTTCTTGTTTATATTCCTTTGTTTCATTACACTCATTCATAATTCTTTTTGCTCTTTTCTCATTAGATTAAACTTACCTGGTAATCTGGGTTTTTTTTTTTACATGTGTTTCGATATTTTTTCTTAAAAAAATACTCTACTGTCATGCTGATATGTAATATGATAAAGACACCGACTATACTAATATATTTTACTCCTAAAAATACAATTTGTGACTAATTAAATAATAATATAATATTACATTCTTTCATATGTAAATTTCAGTGTCGCGTTATACTTTCCATTTTTATTTCTGCATAATTTATAAATTTTTGATGCAGAATGTAATTATAATTATCAAAATAAGCTTTTTCAATAAAAAGGGATTATATGTATTCAAATGTTAAGATATAGAGAACTTTAAATTTATTAATTAAATTTTTTGTTATGTTAAGTAAAAAGCGCAGCTAATAAGATTAAAACATTTGAAAGGAAATTTATCAGCCTTCAGAAAAGGCTGCTTATTCTGAATGTTTTTGAATATTTTACAATAATATTATTACTTTTATTCAACTTTTTAGTAGATAACATGGGATTAATTTATCCATTAAAACTTAAGTTTACTCTAAGCAATAGCTGAATTTATTGCGTATTAATTGCAAAACTTTTAATATATATATCTATTATGTAAAAATTGTATAATGTTAGTGAGAAAAATTTAGTCAGAGTACATGCAGTAATACAATAACATAGTTTTCGCCTTAGGACAGCGTATCTCAAACTGTGGGTCGCGCCCACCAAGAGGGGCGTGATAAGTCTACGAGGGGGTCACGAGCATATTTTAAAGTGGAAAACAAAAGATTATTTGAAAAAATATTAATTTACTGAAAGTAAACTAACAAATTACATTCTGACATATTTAAAAAAATAAAAAATGCACTTATGTAATACACTTCTAAATGTTTTAGTACTGTACAATGTATTTTATGATTAATTTGACAACACTAAATTAATACCAAGTTTAATAATACCAGTGACCACATGGACTTCAAATTTTTTTAAAAATTATATACAAATATTAATGTTTTATGAATCTTTACTTATCTTGATAATTAATCCCTTCGCTGCCGAATAAAAGTTACGCGATTCGCTCCCCAATGCCACCTCCACGTAGACCCGTGTATTGAACTGAGGGCAAGGAATAAATGAGCAAATCCTCTGAAATAAGTAAATCCTTCGAAAATGCCGTTAAAGTCCTTTTATTGCACTCCAAAGCCTTCGAAGTAATTTTACGGAGATCGGTGCATGGAAAAAATCGTACTTCGGAAAGACGTATATTTACGTCCGAAGCAATTAATGCTTTGGCTGAGTGAGACGTTTATATATGCCTGTGGCACTTAAGATGTTAAAATGGATCGATAAATATTTCTATTAAGGAAATAGAAATTGAGCATGCAAATAAGATATTACAATTAGGAAGAAAAAGAGTTCAACCTAAAATATTCAGAAAGTTCTCTTTAACTTACGTCTCTTTTCTTCTCTATTCTACTTTAACTTGCATTAAAATAAGAATTACAATCTTTTATTTTAATCTATAAAAATGGGAACAATTAGCTGAATCTCTGATGCTCTCAAGATTTAAGCATTTTTACATTACTATAATCATTCGTGATATTCGGCCGATAAAGCATGAAAAACAACCGTGAATTCAAACTACTAACACATTACCATATTAATTAACGATAAATTTAAAATTATTCTAAACCTCTATCTCACTCTCTTCTTAAATAACGAATAGCTTTCAGTTATTTCACCTTATTTTGAAAATAATAATAATTTTTATCTAGAATGTTAAGCTCAATCTTTATAACGAATTTTTAGTCTTCTTTTAAATCTAGTTAGCAATCTAAATTGTTGGTTAAATTTCATGGAAGTCTACTGTGCAAAAAGATGGTTGAAATCTTAAAAGAATTAAAGTTAGTGTAAAATGTTAAAGAAATAATGTTACCAGACTGTTTATAGAGGGTATTTACTTGTTTGTTGCTCTTCAAGTAACATTTTTTAAAACAAAAATAATGAAGAGACAAAGTGTAACTGGAAGCATATATAGCTCGAAGCAATTTATAATACTTCCAATGTTGGTCTTGTTGAGTTTCCACAAATCTCTAGAGGGGAAAAAATGGCATTAGTATATTTTATTTTGCTAATAATATGGTTAAGAGCTATTGCACAGATATATTACTATAATTTTAACTCTATTGAAGTTAAGCTGAAAACTAAATTTATAATAAATTTCTGCGAAAAACTGAGTATATAGGAGTGTTTTCAAAGTACATCAGAAAGTAATGGCAAATAAAAACGAATACCGGCAGGAAGTTAAAATATTTTTGTTAAATATAAGGTAATACGAAGTGCAAAGAGTATTTCTCACTTCAAATATTTAAAATGAAATATTGTGTGTCGCTGTGTTAACGAAAGAATTTTTCTAGGTTTTATTGGAATGTATTTACTTGGAAGTATTTTACGCTTACAAAAACTATCTTGTTAAGTTTAAGTGCTTTCCCAGTGGCGTAACGTACACCCCCGCATTGTGGGGGGAGGAGATTCTAGGGGGCCCAGAGTTTGACTGATTCAAAGTATGTATTTGGGCTTGGGAATCAAAACCTGAGTTTGCAGGGGGGCATTAATATTCTTCGTTATGCCAATGTGTTTTCTTTATGTGTATATTCTTAAAAGCAGAACGTTTGAACGTTTTTTTTTTCTGTAAAAGCATTCCAAAATTTCATTCCCTGTTAATATTTGAAATTATTACAGAAAACAATAAAGAGAAGGAAAAAAATTAAATTAAATTAGTTGGAGGTGAACATTTTTCTTAAGTAGATAAATATAAAGCATATATGTATATATGCGTACATGTAACATATCGAAGAAGGAAAGTAAACAGGTCGGAAAGCATTTATTCATTCATGAATACAGCTTTCAACCATCTTTCAGCAATGGGTAGAAAACTGCGCCCACTCTTCCTGATTTTGGATTGGATTGTATGTTTATTTCAATAATTGCGAAATCATCATATTTTGGCTTAGGTTGCAAATGAAGAGTAAAGTGTGGGAAAGTAAGGCCTATGACCATTAAAGGAAATGAAATGGGATTGATATTCGAAGATTGGGTGATCTTTTTTGAGAAAGAACTGTCTGTTCAGTTCCTATGCGAATATGTATTGAGCAAGTAAAGATTAAATGGGAATAATAATTTTGGAGATAAGTTATACAATTTTCCTTACATGTACAGTAAAGCACATTCAACACGAAAACGCTTAAGACGAAACATCGGTTGATACCAAATAATACAATGGTCCCAACAAACTGCAAAGATTTTCATGCATTTTTTTCGTTTAACACGCAACGAAAATCGCTTAACACGAAAAGATTTATTTTCCTGGAATGAACAAAATACGGACAACACCAGAGATTTGAGAGGGGGTGAAATGAAAGAACGGGGGTTTCGTATTATTTTTCTGTATTATTGTTAAGGAATCATTGTATCATTGGAAGAATTCGTTGCAGTACATGATGATAATATGTGTACAGCCCCAATTATGACAAACAAAGACATTTTGGAGTTTGTTCAAAGCTCACAAAATATCATTCATACACATTCTGATTGCGAAAAGGAAATGACTACTGCAGCTTCTCTTCCCACGTCATCCAAAATGAAAATCATGAAAAGTATGCGCAGTTATTTAGGCTCCCATTCCAATGGTGAAATGAATAACACAAACTGGCCGACACCAAACAATTTGATACAAAAAAGTCAATGCAAAGGAAAATATCAGATTATTTTTCCAAACATTCAATAAATGTTTTGTTTTTCAAAAAACTGAGCATTTTGAATTTTATTAAATCCTTCTAAATGTTTTTCTTTCATTGATTTTTATTAAATACATGCATATATATGCAAATAAAATCTACTCTAATAAATTTAATTTTATTGAATATATGTTTTTTTTTCTTTCGATATGCTTTAACACGAAAAAATATTTCAGTCACCCACAGTTTCGTTTTAAACGATTTTTACTGTATATGGGCACCTCAGGACCGAAGGTCACGTATACTAATGCAGGCACACTAGGTTTTGGCCCTCATGGGCTGTTTAACCACTGAGTTAAGTTATATATATATACATATATGTATAGAAAATATTCTTTATTTTTCCGGCATAAGCCTCAATAGACAAAAGAACACATCTATCGTTATTTCTTCCTATGAATACGCTCGTTTGTTTCCAAGATTTTGTTGGCTCTATCAATTTTAATTTTTTTTTTTTTTTGTGAGATAAAAAAGTTGTGGTTTTTTCAAACTATTATAAAGTAAAGGATAGTATCTTACATTCGTAGTAAATTCAGTTGAAACAAATTCCTGATACCACAGGTAAACGAATCAAACGGCATTGAAAAAATAAACGCGTGCAAACTTTCATACTATGTTTTTGATCTCAATCCTTTCTTCTCGTCATGAACGTGCATGGCAAAACCAAAGTGATTCTTACTAATATCAAAAACTCAAACTAATTTGGAGAATGTGGAAAATAGATCTATTTAGAAAGATTCGTGTATCTTTTGAAATAGATTGATGAAAATAGTTACTCATTTGATAATTGTCGAATTCTACAATTCACTTTTAAATGGATCTGTGCAAACAGAAAAGTATCATAAGAAAAATAATATGTGTAATTAGAATTTGATATTAATAAAAATTTTAAAGGTATTTGCTCCTTTTTTTTTCAATTTGTTGGGTCATTTTGGACCATAAAAAAGAAAAGAAAACAGAAAATTACTACCACTGCCCAAGAAGAGAATTAAATAATAGTGAAAATTTGATTGTTTAGAATGTGGCATCATGTTTGACGAACATAAAAACTTGCATACCTTTCCCAGAGGTTTGGGACTGTTGTAAAGTAAATGGATGAAATAATCTTGTTCTATGTTCGTTTTTATATATGTTACTATCAAAGCCGAAAATAGTTCGACCAGTTAGTGAATTGGCTGGCCAATTCGCGTTTTAGCCAAGAGGTTTGGACAAAGTACAAAGAACTTACAATTAATATTGTATTCTTTGCTTTGGCTGTGGCTATTTCGCGAAGTAGCTGGAAATCCATAGCCAAAGCCCGATATGATTATGGTATATTGAATGGTAGGCGGCACATCTGTCCCTTCCAGTGTGACGGCATGCACGTGGTAGAAAAGAGGGTGCTGTGTTCTTGATAAGGACCTAGGCATAAATTCCTAGAAGGTCCTAACAAATTGAGAACTCAGTTTGCCTTTGTATTTATACATGATACGCAACACATTTGCTCAAGATATAATTCGTCATTTTGAAGGGCGCAAATATTATCTTCTTCACGCTAGCTCGTTCTTGCAGCATATACGTTCACAGAGTAATTTATATTATGGCTTTATTATGAGAACAGAGTTACTTGAGATTATATTTTTATATATTACAAGCTTATTTTTAACTCAGAAGTGTCACTTTTACATTTGAACTCATTTCTAAAACAATTGTACTTAAAAACAAGATATCAATCATTGGCATGGCCAAGTAATTTTAGCGCGTTTTTCACATGTTGTATTTTACAATAATGCAACTAATGAACTTTTTACTAAAACAGAAAGTATATATAGTACTATACTTCAAAAAAAAAATTTTTTAATTATTAAATTTAAATATGATGCGGCTCATCTAGGACACAAATGCGACCAAATGCCGAAAACCCGAGGTCAATCGGTTAATTATTGGCTGAGAAAAAGGTACGACAAAATATGGAACGAAGACGAAATTTGCGTCCTAATAGCGCTTTTTTTACACTACTTGAAAAACGCGCTAAAAAACAGTACATAGAAGTACACATTTTTGAATACTTCATTTTTAACAGTGTGTAAAAATAATCTACGCTTGATTTCTTTCTTCCTACTTCGGTCAATCGTCACAAGCCACTTCGAGAACTGGCGCCCAAAGCCCGAAATCAAGAAAAGATTGGACATTGGCCGGTAAGTGTACAGTAATGTTGGCCAAAACGCGAATTGATCAGCCAATTCCCGAACTGGATGGAAAGCTAGCCAAAGCCTGATTTCGGGCTTTGGCCATAACATATAAAATGGTGTAATTGCTCCTGATTTTATCTTTATATATAAGGAAGCTCGCCCCTATAAATCTCATCTGCCAGACGATTTTTTGAAAAAAAGAAGATATTCAATAGATGGATTGCCTAGCCAGATCGCCAGACTTTTACCCTATTGAATGGATTTAGATTGATCTTAAGAGGACAACTGCTCTTCTTAGAGTCATCATGGACTTGAAAATACCATTGCTTTAGGGTGAATGAAAGCTCATTGACATCGAACTATAAAGCTACATCGATCTAACACGACACCTGAGCCTTTACACCACTTTCCTAATTTCCATATTACGCCAATATGAGGACTTAATGGAGGAGGGAGGTGAAATGCTTTAAGACCTAGAAAATTTAAAATATGGAAATTGATCAAAATATTGAAATTTTTATTTTGCTTTTCTTAATTATTATCTTTTATATTCTTTTATTTTTGTCACTGAATTTTTCTAAATTGGAAACATTTAGGAATCACCCTTTTACAATTTCTTCATCACTAAACGGTTTTATTTGATAACCAACGATATAGCAAATTTCATAGGCTGACTTTGTTATTGCTGTGACATTACCACAGGCAAAACACTTTTTTTGCTGTTGTAAAGATTATTCAAGAAAGCCTATTTATATCATATCTTGAAAGAGATCTTCGAGAAAAAGTGTCATTGAACTATTCATGTTTATTGGTATTTTTTAAATACACTTTCGTAATCAAACAATTGCTGAACTATGCTTTTTTTTCACTACAAAATAGTCAACTTCCCAACCGTCTTGAAATAATCTATTTCCATGGAATATTTTTCACTTGCAAGATATAAAAGATTGTTAAAAATTAGTTCCACTCATAAAATGGTCGCTACTCCACTGTTGTCTATCATCACTAATCAGAAAAAAAATTATCAATTCGCCCCCAGAAGACATCGACAACAAAAGGCAAAATTTATATATTTGATTTTTTAAGGTGAATCACTTCCTTTGTTTAACATCTTACATGACATCTAGATGGCGCTGGCTATAGCGAAATTTTTGGCACAAATATTTTTCTAAAGATTCCCTAGATGGGCAATAAATTTATCTCTCCGGTACTCCTTTCAACAAAATTCTCCCCTCAGCGAAAGGAGACACTCCCTGACTGGGGGGGGGGGGGCAAAATCGTAAAACTGGTAGAAAAGTTCTTTTTTCTTTTTCAAGGGGAAGGGGGTAAAACAGCAGTGAATCTTGTCTAAGGAAGAGTTCTTATTTCTGGACAAAGATCAGTGGTAAAACTTTTTCGGCTCATGTAAGATGTTTTCCGCAGTGTTGGATAAAACGACATGGAGACCCCCTAGGCAGTCCAGTTCTCGGGGCCCTGTAGCCTAATAATCTTATTACACAACATTTTAGCAATATATTTCATTGCACAAATAAAATAACAGATAATCAGCGAATTAAAAAATATGTAACTAAACACTAATTATTTATTAGAATCTGTAATAAAAACTATTTCTTGCAGCAAAAAATAGCTAAATATTTGGGTTTTTTTTTATTTTTGGGACCCTTAAAAAGAGTGGGGCCCATAGGCAATCACCCACTCCACCTAATGAGTAATTCGGCACTGGTTTTTGGGGAATCCCATTCGACACTTAGAAGAATATATCTTAAAATAATATTTAAAATATATAGATAAACATATTTTTGATGTTATATGAAAAGAAAATTTTAAAAATTTTATTTCTTATTAGAAAATTTTATGATGTAAGTATAATGTTATTTTTATTCATTGATAATATTAATTTGTGATCCAAATGTCACCTGCGCATGTATCATATTTAGTAACTGAGATATGTGTTCACGTTTTTTACACAAACTGTCGGCCCTTGGAAATTATGTGCAGTAGCATTTCATATTCCACGTTTAATTCGTTTTTATATTTGTTTTTGTAGACACTCGCGTTGAGAAATATTTTTCACTTACTAATTACATTTTTGTGAATGGCATTAAAATGTTCACAGCTATGTGAGAAATTCTGCGTATTTTGCAAGAATTGACAACCTAAAATTTTGGTGTTCTAGCTTAAATTTAAATTTTAGCATTGAATCTCTTGATATGTCGATAAATTGTTCCATCTTCTTCATTCCCCCCCCCCCACACACAAATATAAAAGGTTTCAGAATATTATACTAACTAGTATAAAATTACTTTGTGGAACTCGGGATAGCAAACAATAGTATATTCATAATCTAATAGATAGAGAAAGAAAGTTTTAAATTCATTTTTATTATAAAACAATAAAAGTTTAAAATGTTTTTAACAACAAAGTTATGTATAAATAAAATTTTTAATTTTAATGTATGAGATCATTTTTAGATAATTGTGGTTATACGAATTTCATGAAAACTTGAATCCGTTTTGCATAAACATTTATAATTTTTCTTTTCGATTTTTTTTTATTGTGACTCGTGGAATCCCAAGGTTCTGTGGAACACAGTTTGAAGATCAATGCTCTAGATAAATGATGTAAAGAACGAAACTATGTTTAATTTTTTCCGAATAAATGATTTTCAAAGGAAGAATGGGTGGATTTAAAGCAATGAAAAACTTAATTTCACGTTTTAATATGCTGTATTAAATGAACAAACAATATGATACAATTTTACATTCATGCGATAGAAAAGGGGTTGGCAACCTATTTCACGTGTGGCACGCGGCACAATTCTCAGTGGCACTCTGCACTACTCAACAAATGTGTCAATTTTCGAGAGGATGGAAGTTGATAAATTTGTAATGGATCTCATTTGAAATTGATCTCCAAAATTATGGACAATTACGAAATGTCGAAAAATCGGAAAGGTAACTCCAAAGATAAATTTACAGCTTTTTTGTAATTTATTGAATGCCGTTGCTGGAGAGATTTAATTGCTTCAAAAGAGAAAATTGTATGAACATTGCTCTCCATTTTTGGTTCTAGTTATCTAAGTAAGTAAAAAATCTTTCCTCACAAAAAGAATATTTCGAGTCCGCACAGAAAATCAACAAAGAGTTATCTCAATTTTCTTCTAAGACCAATTCTTACCAATAAAATATAATTACATATTTTTCAAATAAAATGCGCAAATAATAACTTCATTACATTACTTTTAATTATAAATAGCGGTACAATAGCATCACGTGTATCTGAAAAATATTTAAACAATTTTTAAATGAAGCAAGTACAAACAAAAGAAAAAATATTACAATTTTTTCCCCAGCGTTTCTCAGTACAAATTCTGAAATATATCAACATTGATAAAAGCATGATATATTTTATGCTCATATACATATAGATTAAAATACAATTTTTAAATCACATACAATTATTAATTTTAATATACAATAACATAAATTTAACATTGATACCGTTGGATAACCATAAGATTATTTAATTTTAACGCATATTTGGCAACAAAATAATAGTATTGTTTTATGTAGTGGATGACACTTGATGCTAATACAGTTTTTTCAAATATTTATCCATTAATTACCAATTAATTAAATAAATTAATTACCGGTTTTCGACACCAACTTAGATTTGTCTCCATTATTGTAACATTGAAAATGCTAAAACAAAACAATAACAAAAGTTGGCGCCAAAAACCAGTTTTTCATCCAAACTAGCCAAACCGGGTGCGCATTGTTACAACAATTCGGACAAATCATGCTTTTTTTCAATTCCTACTATAAGTTCACTCTCTCCCTATACATATATCTTGTTGAAATTTTCAATCGTTGATAAAGTACTTTGTATTCATTCATTCAAAGTAGGAATTGTCTTAAAATTTGTTTTATATTACTTGTTTCCCTTGAAAATGAAATTAATCTAACAGGAAATTGAGCTCAAACTTATCGGACGAAAACCTGCAGCATCAATTACGATGTACAAATATATGCATTGAGATCTATTGCAAAAACTCAGTGAAAGAGTTGAGAAACAAATATCTCACTAATCAAATAAATTTAAATAATATTATTTGATTCATTGCATTTTCATTATTATAATATATTTGTTTGTATACATATAAAAATAATGAAAACAATAATAATTCGTTCTGTTTTAAATTTTTACTCCAATAAATGCTTGTAATAAATCCAAATCTATCAGAGATATATATTTTTATATGTGGCCCGCTGAATTGTAATGTTTTTCCGAAGTGACCTGCAAGGTCATTTGGGTTGGCCATCCCTGTTCTACCCAAAACCCCATCAGAAGACTTTTCAAGTATCACCAAAAGAGAGGACTCCCTTCCCCCCTCACACTCTGCAGTTTCTTCAGCTCTTTTTTCTGTTTTATTACCAGAGCAATAAAAGTTTCCTACCCTCCTCCCCCTTTTTTTTTGTACCTTTCTCTTCTTTCCTAGAGACTTCAGACCAGTGTTTGTCGTGAACTAATGAAAACACCGTTTACATATTTAGAAAATTTATTTTTTAAAAGAAAGTGTTTTTTAAAAGATTAATCAGTGGATTATTATTTTGTGTGAATACTTTATTTTCTAATTTAAAAATAAACTAGACCGAATCAAAATTTTAACTATAGTACTAAAAGAATTTTATAAAAATTTTACTACTTAAAAATGTTATTTACATATTTAACTAAAATGGATATATTCCGAATTAACTTTAATTCTGACTTTGATATGTGCAAAATGTATTGCGCAAAGAAACTGCAGCATCTATTATATTAAAAATTTAGTCAGACTTGACCAGGGAATTGAAAATGTTCAATGTTAGAAAATACCAGTCAGTATCGGTTTATCCATTGGGCACTTGGGGCGGGCGCCCTGGGCCGGGAAGAGCCCGGATAGGCTGGACTTAAACAGGTTTTCTAGTTATAAATTAGGCTTCTCCAGTGCCAAGAGTATCTGTGGATCTTCTACTCCCAGGCATCGAAATGAGCTTAAACCGGCACTGCAGACAGTAATTTTGAACCATGGTCAAGTGACGAGGACGGCACCTGAGCTAGTATCCCCTTTCCTAACTACCACATCACACCAACAGAAAAGCATTTAAGCTCTCGAAAGATTTATGAATAGAACTACAAACAGAGTACAAATAGAATTTTAAAGTTTAATAATGAAATGAGATTTTTATAAAAGATACTTGTAGTTATACAAACTTCAATCCATTTTACATACACATTTATAATCTCCTTTTTTCGATTGTTTATTGTGACTTGGGTAACCTTGAGAGTCCCAGGGTTCCGTGAAACACAGTTTGAAGACCACTGCACTATATGAATGCTGAGGAGAACGAAACAGAAGAAAAGGTAGATATACAGTAGTGAAAAATTAAGTTTCATTTTTCAAACTGTTGTATTAAAAGTGGACTAATAGTATGAAACAATTTTACTCTTATCGAATAAATATAGTACCATAAAAAATTATATGTTGTATTTTCCAGAATTAAGCTGGCATATAATTTACAAATAAATTTTCATAATTTGCTATGAATTCCATGTAAAAATAAATTCTATGTAATTGGTGAGTATGGTGTCTTTTGGGGAGAATTTTGTTTTTATTCTTTTATCCCCTTCTCTCACAAAAAAATATTATTCCTAACACGTGTCAAAAATTTCCAATCTTATTAGTTTTGGAAGATGCATAACAATCATCAATCAAAAAAAGTATCAAAATAGTAAAAAATGTTGGTTTCTTTTTTCACTGATATATAAAACATTTCTTGTCGAATAATTCTTATTTATTCACCGATTCTACAAAGTAAAAAGTAAATTTCTTTGATATGCATTTTATCTCGCCTTTTTCTAAAAAAATAATAAGTATGAAAGGACTATTGTTTTAATATGGAATCGAAAATTTTACCTATGTTAAATAATGATTGTTCTTACATGTTCTAATAATATGCACTTTTATATAATTTATAAATAGCAATAACATCCATGTGAGTTGATGAGTTGTGAAATAAGTCGTATAAGAAGTATAAAGGTTCCTACTCTAAATTTCAAAAGTGACTAAGACGAGCAATGTATTTTACTTCAGTCAGAATGATTATTCCAATTAGATGACCTCAAAAATCACGGAAAGTTGAACCCCCCCCCCACACACACACATCTCCCTACCGTTTCTTCCCCTCTTATCTGTTTCAGTACCCCCCACAGCAATAAAAGTTTCCTTTTTCTCCCCTTTTTTGTATTTTTCTTTCCTAAAGGCATCCGACCAACAAGTGTTTTCTGGTCCCATCCGAAGTGAAATTCCCATGATATATTGACATCATGACATGACGAGTTGCCTTTGGAAGGATGCTAAACGGTGTTTTGGATAATAAAGCTGCAATTAAACAAAGTAATTTATCACATAGTGATTATATACTGCGTAACAGATTGTCTTAAAACAATAATTTATGGTAAAATAGCTTTGTAATAATTAGATTGACAAGTTTTCTAGTGGATAGAAACATCCCCCCCCCCGAGGTGTAAAAAGTTCATAACTGATTATGAACTTCTCTGAGCAAATAATTAATGGAAAAGTTAAGAAATGTAAAACTTCTTAACATTTGAAAATCGAGCAATTCGATTCGCAATTGCGAGATTAAAAAAGCAAACATTATTAATTATTACAATTAAATTTTTACTTCGTTTATAAAATAAATCATTCATTTTAAAAGTCTTCCAAAATTAAAAATTATATATATTTGATGTAAAAAATGAAAACACCGTTTAAATATTTAGAAAATTAAGTTTTAATTTTTTTTAAACTAATTTTTTTAAAGTTTATTCAGCAGATCTGTGTGTGTGTGTGTGAATGTTTTGTTTTATAATTTAAAAACAAACTAGTAATAAAAATCAATATCTTAACTATAGTACTAAAAGAAAAACTCCAATGAGCAGCAAATATCTGTTCATACGGTAATGCCTCACATATTTCTTTTTTCATAAAAAAGTTATATAAAAAATGTACTACTTAAATTTTTTTTATCATATATTTAACTAAAATGGACATATTTTGAATAAACTTTGATTCTAAATTTGATATGTGCAAAATGTATTCCGAAAAAAGAAATCACACAGAGACTATTATATTAAACATTTAGTCAAGAACAGGTTATTGAAAATGTTCAATGATAGAAAATGTCAGAGACAATAATTTTTAATAGAAAAAAAGGCAAACTTAAAGATACAAAAACTTTAAAATCACGATATTGCCATATTTATTCGAATCTAAGTCGCACTACTTCCCTTATGCTACTAAAAATTGGGTGCTGCTTAGAATCGAAAACTGAAAAATTCACTGGGGGAGGGGGGATTGGACAAGATACTGTCGGATAGAAAAGTTACTGGTTCTCGTTTATTTTTAAAAGTTTTTAATAAATAATAAATTAATTACTCATTTCTTATTAATTCACCTTTATTTTTTTTATTTCGTAACGTGAATATTAACGTCGTACTGATCAGCTACACTCGAGGGCTTTTGGTGACAGACCTCGTAATTTTGAACTATGATCAAGTGACGAGGACGACACCTGAGCTACCACCCCTCTCCTGACTGCCACATCACACCACAGGAGGACATCTGAGTTCTCGACAGATTAAGCTCCCCTATATGGCGGGTCTTGAGCGGTACTAGACTAGAACTCCTGATACGGCAGCCACGATTCTGTTACATTACCATTAGGCTACCGCAGCCACTTTTATTTCGTAAATATATCATATATCTCAATAACATATTTTACACTATTTTTAATTTTTCCCCACAAAAACGGCCTGAGAATTTGGGGTACAGCTTAGAATTGGAGAAAATTAATTGAAAAAATAAGTTTCTGCTAATTTAATTAGAAAACAAGATTTGGTTAATGATTGTTCCAATGGTTTAATGGTAAAATTGTACGTTAAATATAAAATCGATTCGATTTTTTGTTAGTTAAAAAATCATAATAATTGCATTACAATAATTAGATTAAAATTTTAATTTGTGAGCTTCAAGGAGTAGTAATTTGTATTCTTTAGTCAATTCATAACTTTCGGTCAAGTATAAAATAAGTATACTTTCAATTTTTCATTCAGTCGCTTCACAGAATTTAGATATTTTTATATGCATTTCATCAATAACAGGCAAAAAAAAAAAAATCTAAGCAACATAATTATAAATTATGTATATAAATTAAACTTTTAAAGCACACATGCAGAAAATGTTAAAAACATTCCTAAATAGGAAAGTTCATCAGGTTTGAGATGTTTAATCTTGTGTACATCATAAATCTTCTTATTTTCCACACTATTTGTCACAACTTGCAAGTTACCATAATTTCAGCTGGCGACTATATTGCAGAAAGATATCGCCAAAATTAAGTATTTGTAGCCAAGTAAAATTCGTTTTACAAAACGATGGTGGTGCCATCTGTTTGAGATAGTCCTAACTATGCCAAAAATAATTCAGAATGAACTTAAAATTTTAAAAAATTCATTAATAAAAACATAAAACTTAATTATGGCTACACTAGTCAAAAGAGGGAAGCATGCTTTCTTATATACTATTTAATTTTACTCGAAAAAATAAATTTTTTTCTATTAAAATGTGCTTTGCGTTTCACTTCCTATACTTTAACATAGAAAACTCCAATTTCATTTTGCAATAATGCTGAAAACTGCGTATTTTTTTCAAAAATCAAAATTCAAAGAACACTATCCTCTAAACAATAATTTTTTTTATTCCCATAAAATTTTTTATTATTATTGGAGCTTTTTCCTGCCGGCAAATGTGCTTCCCGTTTGATCCCTATCCTT
>BMAO01006564.1:0-10214 GCA_019973975.1 Trichonephila clavata
TTTTTAAAATTAAATTTAGACACAGATAAGAGGTGCGTTTGAGTAAAATAACCATTTTTTAAATTTATTATTATGATGCTGAAATATGTGATAATTTATGTATGATGTGTTATAGAAATGTGATAAGAGAACTCTTTTCTATTTTAAAACAAAAAAAATTCTTACAGCATAGATTTAATTTTAGATTGAAGCATATTTTAGATTGAAGTTTGCCTCGGCATTATGCGATGTTTTCAACCACGAATATAAGTTCACCACGATGAGTTTTTTGAGTGTTACGATCATTATTATAAAAATTAAATAATACATGTATCACTTCGTTTATACTTTCAATTGAAAGTTGATTTATATATATTGATGATCCACAAATATAATGCAGTTAAAAAGGTATGAATGTTGTTGGAAGACAAATACCAACAGACAGTAAGAAAAATTACAATCTGGACAAGCAAAAACGGTTTCAGTTTTTACTTTGTTTGAAAAAAAAACTGCGTGTTAAAATTTCTATAGACAAAAAACAAAAAAAAAAAATAAAATAAAAAAAATCTTCTGTGAAGTACTCTAAAATCTATTTTTTCTCCGTGGGTGAAATTGTAAACCTGATAAAAATTCAGGGTCCTGTGGGAAATATTTGTAATGGAATAATTATTTATAGTCAAGTAAAGTGATATATATAAACATATTTCGCATTTAAGAGATCTATGGGAATACACAATGTTGATAATTGACCTAGTTAGTAGTGAGCATTAGATATTTAATTCATAACTTAAATGCTATTATTAATATTCAGTTCGAAATACTATACATGAATGATTCAGATAACTAGAGAGAGAGAGAGAGAGAGAAATAAAAAGAAATGATTTTATTAACTAATTAACCTTCTTCCGACGATGTGCTGATCAACGAAAAACATTGTATGAAACACATGCATCCGTCCCAAATGTAACCGGCAGCGGGATGATGCGTTGGTGCATCGCGTTTCGTATTGGTTTTATAGGATTAACCGTCCACAGGGAAAAGTGCTTTGAACGGCCTGTTGTCCAATAAGGAGTTTTTCAACGTGCATATATGACATACCCATCCCGAAAGGATTAACTGGTTTGCCCGTACATCGTACGGGTTACCGAAAGCCAGTCACGACCGGTTTGTCTGTACGCTGTACGTGAACTTATATATTCTCATTTCTATCTTTATTTCGGCCATATTTTTAGTTTTTGTTATGAGATTGTTCTTGCTAGTATTTTTTAAGAGATTCAATTTCTCAATGATACTGAAATACTTCTCACCAGCGGTTTTCTTTGTGGTGAAGGTGGGAATTATTCATTGAAGGCAGGGATTTAGATTCTTGAAACTATTACATAAAAAACAGGATTAGGCAAGGAAATGATCAATTCGGTTGCTTAAAAAGAAAACAAAATGGAAAGATAATCCAAAAAAGCAGATATTATATTGGTCTCCATTGCAATGTAAGACTAAGTATTACACCCTGTGACGGGTCAATCCGCGTCAATCTTCTATTAATCCTCTTGGGTAACTTTGGGGCCAGCAGTTATTCTATTTCACAGCCTCCTCGGGAAAAACACGAGATAGTGATATGCTAATGAGTTCGACTATATAAAGTCTAGATTTAGTAAGAAAGAGAAGGAGAAGGAATTGCCAAATTAAATGTAAGTATCGTCTACGGATCTCTTCAGTGAGCTTAGCGCGTATTAGATAGTATTTGATATTGTTAATCATTGAAGTAATCAAAGGGATTAGATTTAGTACCGACCTGACGTTAGTAAGAGTTCGTCTCTTTGTCAATTCTGATAGCTGAGATTACTTAGACGGGAATATTAGATTTGAAGGTTAAATTTGAGTATAAGATTTGAGTATTAGGATTAATCTAGGTATTGGATAATCACTCCAAGGTTTCCACTTGCAGTTTGAACTTGTATTTGTTATTTGTGTGTTATCAATAAATATTTGTAATTATGGCTTTCGTTGGTGATGATATGTTTCCTTCCACACTTAGAGGCGCGCCGGGCAATGTGAACCCAGTCCAAGATAGAAATGGGGCACGACAACCCTAACTCAAATAGTGGATGTATATACGAGGGCAATTCCGAAACTATCGTTTGGGCGTGGCACTAGAAATACGGTTCGGAGCGCCCTCAATCGAATGCACGAGCAATATCTGATTCAGTAAGATTCCAGTTGACAAATGGGAGTGACGTAGGGCCTAGAGTTTGCTAGTTATAACGTGACAAAATGTGTGCCGCCATAGAAAATTCCGCGAAATGTGAGGTGTGAGTAGTGATAAGATTTCTTTGGGCAAAAAAAAACAAAAACTGTCAGCAGTGTGTATCCATCGTGGATTGTGTGCCGTATACGGGCCAAACAATATGAATAAAGGTGTAGTGCTTCAGCGGATACGCTTTTTCAAGGACCGAAGAACAAGCATCCATGAGGAATCACTAAGTGGAGCACTGTTTGTAGTGAGTGCTGATCTCATCCGATTACCATCTAATCACAGCTATGAAGAAATGACTTGGAAGACAGCATTTTGACGACGACGAGGAACTTAAAAACGCTGTGACGCATTGGTTTAAATTGCTGGTAGCCGCTCTTTCTACGGAAGGAATAGGTAAATTGGTAAAGCGGTACGACAAGTGCTTGAATAATGAGGGAGACTATGTTGAAAAATAGAAGAGAGAGTTGTACCTTTCATATGTAAATAAATTTTTCCACCCTCTGTCCTAGTTTGTTTTTTTATAGAGATTTGGAGGTTACTTTTCGAATTGCCCTCGTATATGCATTCACACACACACACACACACACACACACACACACACACACACACACACACACACACACGCACGCACACACACACACACACCACGCACACACACACCCCGCACCACACACACACACCGCCACCACGCACACACACACACACACACACACTTGAGAAAAGTACAAATATGAATTTCTTTTGAAGGCAAGAAATAAATTCTTTTTACGATATATGAAGCATTCTTCGTAACATTAAGAATGTACTTCTGCAAGAATGTACTTATAAAAGGCAAACATTTAGAAGTTTAAAAGGGTGTGAAGAAGTTTAAAGAAATAAAAAATGGTGTGTAAACTTTAAAATTGAAAATGAAAATAAAATTATTCCATTTTCGCATTATGTTAAGTAAAAAGCTTTTCATATATGCAATAAAAAGTGTGCCTTTTTTCTGGAACGTTTTGAGCAAGAAAATGATCACTTAAAACTTTAACATTTTGAACGAAATCTAAACGTTCAGTGAATGTTTGTGAGTGGTATCGAAAAGTTTTAATCTAAACAAGGTTAAAAAATCATTAATATAAACATTCTTTCATTTAATTTTACAAAAGTAATGTTAAACTCGATGTACACTTTGTGTTAAACATTTAACAGTAGGAAACTGATGCCATCATCTTCCTATCCGTTAAAATTTATTGTATAAGCATGTAAATATCATAATTTATTTTTAAGCGAAACCAAAATATGTTTCATTTAAACTTCGTAACATGAAATTTTTCTGCTTGGACGTTAATCAACCAAAATTGTTAAAGTCACTGCTTCACGTGTAAGGATTATTTTACTACATTCTACGGACTTATTATACATATTTTTTTTACCCATGAAACATTTCACTTGCAGTTTTAAAGTCACATTTAACATCTTTAATGAGCTGCATAATTTTTGATTCAAGGAGAAATGTTCCGATCATTTTTCCTTTCCCTAATTTTTAACTCCCTGTTTTGATTCTTATTTTCCTTATTCCACATTACCAAATTTGAAAAATGGTAAAGAAAATTCGTTTTCCTCGTTTCTTCTTCATTGGCTATTATGCAACGTAAACTAATACATTTCGTGAAAACTTATTTTGCATATATTTAGCTATCAGCTATTACCATCAAAATAAATCTGAAAGATAAATTTTAATACTTACACATCACTTATGCTATTTAAGATAGAGCAAAATGACTGATTTAAGATACGAAGATAGATAAAACATTTTTGAAAATTTCTATAAGTGTTTCTTTCAAAGGTAAACAGTAAATTTCAACTATATAAGCATTAACCTAAATTTGTGTTTTCGAATATATGAATAAGACACTCGAAGTGAATGAAAATCTAAAATTTAACATTTGTAGAAAAAGTTAATAGTTAGAACATAAATTATTTTTTCCCATGCATGAGAATTTTTTTAATTTCTATTTTAAGTAAAAACTAGACAATTGTTTATACTATGGTAAGAAATAGCTGACGCACCCAACTTACCCTTGCTCATATAAAGAACACTTTTTTGTTTGTTTTTATTTCTAAACCACAAGTTTGTATTCGTTTTAGGGATTGCACCTCAATCTTTTAGTCACTAAATCTGGAATTCGTCACCAAAACTTGAAATGGTATATGGAAATTAGTCGCCAAATCTGAAAATGATATATGCAATAAGTTGCCAAATCTGGAATATGTATATGGAATTGGTTGCCAAATCAGGATGTCGTTATTCTTGATGTCCTGATAAGGACAATAGAATAAAACTATGAAACTATTGAATTGTCAACAGCCCTTGACAAGTGTGCAAAATTTCGAATTAATCTGGCCTTTTAAAGTGGGTGAAAATCGAGTTCAAAGATTCCGTTACATACAAGTGAAACTTATAAAAGCGTGTTAAAAATGTAGATAAGTATAGAGAGAGTATTTTTGTCATAATTATTAGATTATGACAAAGAAAATGTCATATATGTCTTTATTCATACTAAATATTTCACTCTATTACGACATATGAAATTTTATATGCTCTTGGTAAACCTTGATCAACAATGCAAAATTTTTAAATCAAGTAGATATGCAATACTAAACACATGTTAATTACAAGTAATGCTACGATACAAGGAACTGATATTCTTAAATATATTTAGAACTGGATCTAGAATTAAAAAAAAAAAAAAAGATGCGCGTTGAAAGAGATTTTCGTACAAACTCTTGATGAATACCAATATTTTAGCTTCATTTCTTACTTAAAGGTGGACAATTAATTTAATGGGAAATTTGACGAGTAAAAATATTGTGTGTTATGATATGTTCTTATAAAAATAAATTTTTGTTTTCTTATATATATCTAACACATCTTTTTCACATTAAAGTGTTTTGTTATATAGAATTTTTTGAACATTCACAGTTTATTAATATTACGCTAGTCTATTACCTTTTAATCTCGGAGTGCCTATCGCGAAACAAACAAAAAAAAACAACAAAAAAGTTTATTTCCTAATTTGACTGGGAAAATATTATAGAGATTTTGGAAACGTCACAACGAGTCTTAACGTCAGATTTCTTATTCATGTTAAAGTACCTACCCTAAAATTTGTCAATTTTGCCAAAAATTGGCAATTTTTTTTTATGATTTTATTTTATAGGCCATCTTATTAGCTTTATAAAAATACAAAGTTTATTCTTTTCCGTTCACTAGAACAAAAGCTACAATTGTTTTAATAAAAACAGTTGCCATTACTTTAAGTAAGATATATTTAAAACGCATTTTACTCAACATGTGTTTTTTTGAAAATACTCAAACGGGGCCAGCGGTTGCTAAAAAAGTTTTAAAAAGAATATATTGAAATTTTTTGTGTTTGTTATGTATAATAGTAGAAGTGTTTTACACTTCAAATTTATCAATCACTGTTTTATTACAAAATTTACTGTCCCTTATGTGAATATAATCACTGATTTCTTAAGCAATTTCATTAATAACAAAGATAAAGTGCTCTAGTTTTTGTAAAAATTGAAATATCTCGCATCCTGAAAGTCATTTAAAAATGAATAACATATCAACACATCAGAATTGAAAATCTATTCATAAACTCTCGGTACATAACGAGCCGCGTTTATGTTACTTTTTATCAATTTCTACTAATTTTTTTTCAATTTTAGTAACAATAATTTCTTTTTTATCCTTAATCTTAGCATATTTTTAAAGCATACTAAACAAATCTAAAAACAACAAAAAATCCCATATCTCCTTTTTTTAAAAAAAGTTGTCGCAAATAGTCGGATACTTTAAATGTATAGCACTAAAAGAGTTGCTCGATAGATACTTCTACAATGGCTACGTCACAGCATCCTAAAATCAAGATATACCGACTTTCAATTAATATGCAAAATATTGTAACTTAGAACTTTGTTGAATAATAATTAATTGGTCTTAAGGGATGAATTTTTTAATTGTTTCAAATACATCATTAAATATTTATTTCACGACTTAATTAAGGAAGAAAGTTACATACATATAATATTAGACACAGGTAAAATGTTCATATTGATAAATAATTTGCTAGATAAAACTTTCAATTTCTTCCAAAATTCTTATTACCTGAATATAATCTTTAAAACAAGGAATTGAAATGCCTATCCCTTCTATAATTTAAATGAAAACTGTATTTGTTTTAAAGAAGGGTTCATTATTTCGTTCATTATGCTCTCATTAAATCTCAAATTTAAAGCTTTCGTATTTCGTATTTGCTTGGAAAATGTCAAAAAATATTCTTTTTAAACGATAACTAAAACATGCATAGTTATTGCATTTTTGAAAAATTTAACAAACTTACACCTACGAAGTAATTTAAAGTTGAAATTATTTTCGAATGAACAAAATAGAGTTGTTTATAATTTATTTGAAAGAATATTTTTAAAAGTAACGAAAAATTGTTCCTGATCATTAAAACGAATATAATAAATTTAAGCGCACATAAAAAAATTTATGATAATTCATTTGTGAATTTAAATTTACGAATAATATGGATATTAATAAATGCATGGATAAATCTTTTAAATATTTAAAATGACATTTTCCCAACCGCGATGGAGTACAGTTAAAAAGTTCATCTCTCTTAATAGTTGATTTATGTATAAAGCAAGAAAATCGCTTTATAAAAGGAAAATCACTCCTTTCAACAAATTCTCTTAACGATGTTTGGAGAAAAAATGAAGAAGTATTTTAAATAAACTTTCTTTATATTGATTTTTAAATTGAGTCAAGGAATACAATACTTACAAACGAACGAGCAAAGCATGACGAATAATTATTTTGATCCTCAAATACTACGCATCATTTAAAAGGACCATTATTTGCTCTCAACATTTTCCAGTAACTAAGGTAATTAAGGAATGTCCTGTTTTCATATGTGGCGATATTCAAAAGCTTTGGAACGATTTTTTATTCGGTAATTCCAAGCATCTGTCCTGTACATAAATTGTTGTCTTGTGTTATTAATATTTTCTTCCCCAAGATGGTTTTATTTTTTTTCTTTGATATTAAGGATAATAATTGCTTCTCTTATTTTGGCATAAATGGTCTTGTTTAGTTCAATAATAATGAGAAGCACTTTGCGTTTTGTTTTGAAGTGATCACTTCAGATAAGCGTCAGAACCCTAGTACCATTTTCAGTAATGATTTTGCATTTAAATAAAGGAAATAAATATTTTTAAAAATATGACTACAGAATGTAAAGCTACAGCAAGCTTCTTATTTCAAAAAATTATACTTAGGTATCTTTGTAAATTGGTATAGATTTTTGTTCACACAATTGAGACATTAATATGTTACCCCTTAAGTGCAACCAGCGTATATATCCGTCACGCTCACCTGGTGCGTTATGTGCCCCTGACGTATATATCCGTCCGTTCGATGTAGGATTTTTTCTTCAGTCTGCTATCAGTAAAATCATTACAAAGTGATTGGATACAATAAAATGACGTTCACAGTGTCCGTGAACGATTTAAATCAGATAATAATTTGCTTATTTGTGCATTTTCTCCCCCCCCCCCACAATACACGGCATACGCACGCTTATGTTAAAAACGGGGGTAGCGAGCGAATTGCGTAATCTATAGTCAGTTAAGGGGTTAAAATAAAAAAAAGGAAGAAAAAATACGTTATCAATTGTTTTTTTTCCCTTGAAATCTTTTGATTTAAAGTATGTCTGATGAATTAAGAACATCCAATACACTTCAATATTTATTGAAAAAAATATAGTGGTAATCTTGTTTTTGTAAGATTTTCTTTCAATGTATCATATATCTTATAGCAATTTTAGCCTTTATGAAATATCACAAATATAATAGCTTGAATCGCATAGATAATCAGTTATTGTAGATTCACGAATAGGAAATAGATTATTTATTTTGTTGTATTATATTCATGTTGAAGTCTTTAATTAATATTTATCTTCGTAAATCTGTCTTTAGAACACATTATTTCAATTTTTATTCTTGAAACTCAAATTGGTAATATAAGTTTTGTTTAAACGTTATGTAATATAAAACCCCATATCTAAAAAATCATGTTATTAATATCCGGCTATTCTGAAAAAGTGAAATAGTATTAATTAGGAGTTGCATTCGAGTTCCAATTCCAAAATTACATTCCAGTATTTTTATTTTTATTTTCATAAGGAAATCTAAGTAATTAAAAAAACCCACCAATGCACTATTTACAGTAAAAATAGTAATATTGAGAATGAGTCATTGAAAAATAATGATTACAAAAATATAATTGTGTTTATTTTCTATGCGATTGCTTAAAACTTTGATTTCTTATGAAAAGGGTGTTTTACAAATTACCCCAAACAATAAATGTTTGCTTTTTTATAAATGTAATGATTCTTCCTTCATTTGTATAACATTAAAAAAACAATATAAAATATCAAAGATTTCCTGTATCCAAAGATTTCCTTCCAAAGATTTACACTAGATAATCTAATTAACTTCAACATGCAATAATGAACATAGATATCATCATCAATGAAATCATATATAAAATAAATTTAGTATTTGAATGATGATTAGCTAAATGATTCATTCTTTTGGTGTCTGCCTATTTAGTAAAATGTAATTTTTTAAAAATCATTGTAAAAGAAATTACTGACTAGGTCATTTAACCCCTTAATATGTATCTGCGTATGTATATGTCTCGTTCAACTATTGCCTTAAATGCCCCGGACGTATATATTCGTCATTCCTAAGTACAATCATTTTCTTTACGCTGTTATCAGTAGAACTACATGAAGATTTTGGAATGCAATAAAACGCTGTTGACGGTGTTTGAGAAGGATTTACATATTCCAAATAAAAATTTACTTATTTATGCCTTTCCTTTTCCTCTCCAGTACACCTCATACGCGTGCCTATAGGTAAAACGGTGTAAAGAAGTGAAAATAATGTTCAGAGATGGTTTATATCATTATTGAATTATCAAGACTGAGTTTCAATGTGCAAATATCAACATATTCTGTAATTTACCAATGATTGGTTGAACCATAATTTTACTTAAAATTCATTTTAAAGATTTTTTAAAAAACGTATTTTGTTTTCCTTTGAAAAAAAATTCACCAAGATTTCTCATGAGAAAAATATAAGTATATATTGCCACTTCCTTTCCAAAACAATGAGATATATTAATTAAATTTATGTATTATTTCTAAATAGCTTTAATTGTTATTAATACAATACTTATACATACGAAAACTATCTGTGAAAACTATATTTTGTAAATAAAGGGCAAAGTAATGCTTCTGCAAACTATCTTTAAGCTATATTTTCATAAGTAATGCTTCAATTTGATTTTAATGCTTGTTGAATAGCATAAATATTTTAAATTTAATTAGATAAATTAATGATTTTTATTAATTAAGAATTAAAAAAATAAATGATAATAATTTTTTTGAAAAAAAAAGAATACGCCTTAATTGATTGAATAATTTCTCTCTTTTTGAAGGAAAAAAAAAACAATCATAATAAAAAGTCAAAAACGTGTATATTGTTTTTGTACCTTTTTTATCAATATAATAAATCATTTTCTATTATGAAGCTTTAAACGATATTTTAAAGTAAAACACCGTTTCAATTTCTACATCATCCCCTATTAGGTTTCCAGAAAATGTTAATACTAATTTTTAATACACAGTAGAGAAAACTACATATTTCCTAATAATCAATTCATTAAGTTTGTTTTGAATAAGTTATCAAACAAAATGTTTTTAATTCAGCACTGCTACTTTATTATTGAGTTTATTTTAAAGTGAAATAATTATTCTAAAATAAAAATTTCGCAACTCTTTACTTCTCCGAAAAAGAAAAGCACATATGCATATATAGACTGTCATTAAAGATTCTAAGTTACCCTCAAAGCACAACGGTT
>BMAO01006565.1:0-19848 GCA_019973975.1 Trichonephila clavata
TTAAAAATAAATTTACAAAATACAAATTTAAACGCATATTTACTACGGTTAAAGTTTAACTTTATGTGAGTACCTGGAAATATTCTCCAATGTTAGGAGAAGTAATGACATTAGCATGAAAGCATTTTATCCATTAGCAAATCAATTAAAATGTCCCAATATTATCATATGGTATCATGAATAAGCGGATGACTCAGCAAGACATGAGTGTATTCGATCAATAATTTTTTCTGTAAGTGCCTGGTAATAACAACTATTTAAATTTTATTTCTTGCTATTCTTTTAAAATGAACATAATTTCTAATTTAATCATTAATACATTTAGAAGAAATATTCCTATCATTTCTGACTTCGCCCATTTTTTTGCTTAAATTAAATAGACATGCCCCATTTGAGTCTATACGATCATAACAGAATGTTTTTGATATGTACTCTTTTTTACACCAATTAATGAGTACTTTTCCAAAGGCATTTTTTCAAATTATTTTTAATTATAAAATAACTTTTATCAGTATTTATATACTGTCCCTATCACTTTATTTAGTTATTCATTTTACTCTGCTGCAAATTCTGCAAATAGTATTGCATGCACTGTCTCAATTAAAACGTATCTTAGTAAAAAAACTTAATTATTGCTAATATAAAATAAACATTAAATCATTAGAGAGTCAAAGTCCCTTCCTTTTTTTATCTATCCAAAAAAAAACGGACAGGATAATTATTTACATGTTCTCTGCCCCTTATGAGTACTTCCTCAAACTATTGAAAAATATTAGCAGTGCATATCCTACATGAAAAAAATCCAATATAATTTCTACTGTATAATATTTGTACTTAAATGAAATTTGCAAATTAACGATCATCCTGAATTTTCAATCAGATTTTATGATCAGTTACTTTTATGGAGGACATTAAATACGTTGTTTATTAAGTGTAGTCCCTTTAGAACACTTAAAATGTTATTTGAGAAAGTGAAACAAATTAACAAAGGTGAGTGCTTGTAGTATGTAATGTATTCTTTGAATTATGTATTAGAACAATAAGTTGTTCTTATGTTTGCTTATGTATTTTAGAGCAATAAGTTGTTCTAATGTTTTTTATGTATTTTAGAACACTAAGTTGATATTTTCATAGTGCAATATAATGTATAAAGCAGTACAAATACTTCCTTTTTTTCAATGATTATCAATCATATCGGTAGAAAAAATATTCTAAAAGACTCTAATGTAATGGAAATTTGTTTAATAAAACTCTTCCACTCCGTCTGTACAAATAAAGGAAATATTATATATATATGCATGTATGTATAATAATAATAAAAATTAATATAATTTTAAAAAAAATAAAAATCTGCAAAAAAACATATGTATTTCACAATTTCAATCGAAACTTACATGCATATAAATTTCGTTTGAAATTGAACTATACATATGTGTTTTTACAGACTTTTATTAAATGTTTAAAAAAATATATTATTTTTTACAAACATGTATACATCTGTAAACTGTGAATAAACTATTGTATTTTATAAGTTTAGTGAAAGTATGGAAGGTAAGAAACATACGAAATTTAGCATTGAGCAATAATTTCTAAGCGTTGGAAACAAATTATCAAATTTTAGCTTTTTTAGCTTTAAGCTTTTTTAGTATTGAACTTTTAACTCTAAAATATTTTTAGAATCATTTTTTTTAATTTTTGGTTTGAATTTTAAAGAAATACCTCTAACCAAACTAATGCTTACAGAATTATTAGAATTACGTATTTTTACATGTTTACAATATTATTTTGTTTAGCCTTCACAAAAGATACTATAACTGTACAAATGACTAACAAATCCATAAATTTATACGCTATTCAACAATTCAATGGTTATTTTAATAAAAATTTTACTACCTTGGTCAAGTACTATTTTTCATTCTTATTATAGAGCATTAAAATATTCAACGTTTCTAAGTATTTTATCTCTTAAATATCTAGTAGAAGTGGTTCAAGTAAGTGGAATTATTGCAGATAAATCTCATTCCAGGAAATGTAAGTTTTGTATTTATTGGATTGGATAATGCTTAAATATTTTTGTGCTATTTAGACTAAAATGCGCTTCAGTGAGATCCACTCCTTCTCTATTCCCATTAGGTATTTCACTACTTGAATAATTTCTTTACCCTCGATCCTAAAAGAAGAGTTCTTGAATTTTGAAATAAAAATGTTTAGAATACCAAACAGTGTGCAGTCGAATATTTTATTCTGCACTGAACTTATATCCTTAGAATTCTTGATGTATCTACATGTTTTCTTTATTAGAGGTTGATTTGGACGGAATTTATTTTTTAAACTATACATAAATAACTAACAAGGTATCACGGTAGTAATTAACCATTAAATTTCAATTGTTTTATTATGTATTTATACTCTAATTAAAGTAGAAAATAATCCTCCGTTGTTGTTTTCGTGTCCTTCCCTTCGGGAAGGAATGAAAGTTGCCATAGCCGGAGATAGGTTGGACTTTTAAACGATAGATGGCGAAACCACTTATCTCACTTCCACAATTTAGGCATGGAATTGTAGGGGAGGAAAATATTCTTCAGCCGCCTTTACACGTGGTATCTGCTGCGACTACCCACAAGACTTTAGGACCACTAATTTAGCGAACACGTATTCCGTGTGTACTCGGAGGGTATTTGGTGGCATCGGGCATTGAACACAGGCCTTCCGGTCTGGGTTCGATGCTCTAACCACTAGGCTACCCACGGCACAAGAAATAAGCCTCTACTTTATGTAAATGCAAGATAACTCAAATCATGAAAATGGAAATGAACTATAAGACTCAAACTACGAGCCAAATCATAATCTAACCTCAAATCTGGATTCCATATATCAACTAGTATGAGAACTACGTTCCATACGTGTTATAAAATCTTGACTGAATTATTCTGAAGCCACGGTAGAGATGGTGGTCAAGACCTCATGTCCAATGTGTCATGAGTTCGACCAACTAATACGGTTGATGAAGTGTAGCATAGACTTGAAGCAGCAGGGAATGTGTTGTCTGTTTCCTTCATCCAAACCTAATTTGATTTCAGGCCTAAGCGGTTCAAGACCATTTTAGATGTCAGGAGTGGCAAGTGTTTCAACTAATTTTGTATCCCTGTAAACCCCCAAGCTATTTGCAAATTTAATCTTTTAGGCTTCATGCCATATTGTTTACACATAATGCATATGTTTTTGTATTTACTTTCCTTCATTGTATTGCAATTTTAATTGCCAGTAGTATATATGCAAAGATTTCAGGAAATGAACATTTGGGATTCATTGTAGTTAGATAATATCAATAAAAATTATGTTATGAAACAAATGCGAAATGCGACAATTCTTTATAAGTGGCTAGAAACATTAAATTGATAGTATTATTAATAAAGTTTGTTAGATGCTTTCAGAGTCATGATGGCCGTGGTAGCCAAGTGGTCAAGGCATCGGATCATGGCTAGCGTGTCGTGAGTTCGAGCTCCAGTACCACTGAAGACCCGCCTGTAGAGAGCGATGTACGTTAAATCTGTCGAGAGCTCAAAACGTCCTCCCGTTGGTGTGGTGTGGTAGTTAGGAGAGGGAGTGCCAGTCAAGTTTTCGTCCCCTTAACTTGACCATTGTTAAAATGACGTGGTCCGTCGACAAAAGCCCTCGTGCAGCTGAACAGTGCGACGTTAATATTCACTCACTCACTCATTCATAAGAGTTTATGATGGAAGGCATTGCAACGTTTGAAAAAAATCAAGTCACGCATGAAAGATTTCCAAAAGAATCTTTAAAATATTTTTACATCTGTAAATTCAAATATGCTTTCAAATACGATGAATATATTTGCTTCATATAGATTTGGAACAAAACACCTTTTATAAGGTTAAATAATATAAAAAAATCTGATTAACACAATATTAGAAGAATATTTTAAAAATAAATCCTCTAAAATGAAATCTTACCTTTTATCATTTTTACACGAACCGCCATTTTCCTTAATTAAAAATAACATTCGATTCTGAACTGGGCATAAAAACAGTTTTTCTTTTTTATTGCTAACTGAAGTATGAGCTTGATTTGTTTTTAAATTATTAAAAAATATTATTTTTTGATTTTCTTTCTTTAAAAAAATTTATTTTCACAAATATCACAATTTTAAGAATTCTAACATATGATTAATAATTAACATGTTTTTTAAATAAAATAACGACTTCAGCAGTTCTCTAAAAACAGCTTCCTATAAACGTATCTCATTCTATAAACAGCTTTCTTAAAAAAAAAAAAAAAACTAGAAATATTCATTGCTTTTTTTAAAAAAATTTAAATCACTAGGTCTTATTCACCTTTTGTCTTTAAAGCAGCCTTGATTCTTTTTTCATGGAATCTGCAAGTTGTCATTTTTGAAATTTGAGCTCATGTTTCAAGAATAAACCATTCTACACTGTGAGAATAAATGGATTAAAATGTCGAGTATCTCTTCCAATTTTGTTCTTTAAATGCTCCATAGCAATCAGAACAGGGATTTCAGGAATAAATGAGCAAGTGAAATATTCGTCATGTTACTGAAATCATTTCTGTTCATAAATAATCAACATTATAAAATGCCGCAAAATCCAGCGTATAATGCGCACCACTATGTAACACGTACCTATACTTCCAAGCTGCATTTTTTTGATTTTTAGATAAATTGCCGTATAACGCGCACTTCCTTTTTTACGAAGAAACCTGAAATGTACTTGCAAATGTTATTATGATTTGAAGTCATTCATTAGAGGTATTTTATAATTTTAGAAGAAAAAAATAGTATATATACTTCTAGAAATACAGCCCTTTAAGTTCATAAAAAAATGTCATTTCTTTTAAATAAACAGTATTTTGATACGCCCGTATGTAGTTCTAAAATGTTCATCTAAAAATGTTCATTTTCTACACTTTAGAGCTCTCAGCTTTATACCCGGTACATAACACCCACCCATAAATTCCATTCTTATTTTTTGTGATAAAATGACGTTTATATTCCGGATTTCATGTTACTTATTCAGCAAAAATAATTAAGATATGATGGCTTATCAAAGATTCCATGTATGCGAAATAAAGACCCCAAAATATATCAGGAAACATTTTCTCCTAAACATCTCATAGTCTGAATTTGTCAATGAATTTAGAGTCTATGATATTGTAAGGTTTCTATTGATCTTAAAATCTCTCATCTATGTGATGTTACATAAAGCGAACTTTAATGACCCACATACTTCCTTAAAAAATTATCCACCATACACCACATTGCATGTGTTATCGAATTTGAGACATTTTATTTTGTTTGCAACAGTTCAACTGGTCTTCACTGATACATATTAAATATGTCATGGGTCGAAGCATGGAAGCTTGGAAAACGGGTGATAGCTCGGGTGTCGTTCTTGTCACTTGATCATGGCTCAAAAATGCGAGTTATGTTGGCAACAGGTCAGATGTTGCTTTATAGGCAATATTAATAAACACTAAAGTAAGCTAAAAAAAACTAAACCAAACCAAAACTAAAATGAAACATGCAAAATTATATTTTACGATTATTTTATTTGCTCTAAAAAATAAGTACAATGATATATTATATATATATATATATATACTTCTTTTGATATTCCTTACTTCCCTATGACTTAGAGTGTTTGCAAATACAGGTGAAGGTTGGCTAGCTGCAGCAATCTGGATCCTGAAGCAGAAGTTTGCTATTGTACTACTGTGGCTAATATACCTTTTAATAGCTTGACTAGTTATCTTAGGTTTTAGATATATTCTGTATATATATATATGTATATATATGGAAGAAATTTATAAAATGCATTAAAGAAAATAAAGAACATAACAGGAAATAACTTAATAAAAACATGAAGATCAAATCTAAAGAAGATATAAAAATGAAATACAACTAAGAACCTTGCGAAGTAAAAAAGCAATTTCGGACATAGGACCGAAGAAGTAGGGTTAAATAGTTTGAAGGCACCAACCTTCCCCCTTCGCAACTCGGTAGGAAAAACCAAAATAAAATAAATAGAAATTTAAAGTATAAAATTTCCAAGTATCAAAAATTCAAAGTATAAAAAATCCAAAGTATAAAAAATCTCACAGAAAGTATGAAAGAACAACCGACTACTATTCAGTAAAAAAATTCTCCCAAAATGTTTAAGCAGAAATATTTAAAATGATTACCTAATGAAAGGAATTCTTCAAAAAATATTTTTCAAAAGTTCTGCTCACAGAGCTTTTTTAAGGAGATCCAACGGTCTTGAAACCAATGGAAAGCTATTATTCGTTGTGATAAAAAATATAAATTACACTTAACTGCATCCTTTAAACCAGCTTGTAAGGATAGGTGCCAAGAGAGATGACAATCAAATTTGGTAGGCTATAACTTGGTTGGTTGTCAAAAATGTAGAAATTTTTCAATGTATAAGATTTTTAGTAGGGTGTGGTAAAAATATAAACTGTATATATATATATTATATAATTTATTATCAAAAATGTATAATGATCTTTCAGAAACTTCATGGAGATATTGCATTTAGATATAAATTTGAAGATATCACCTAGAGTTAATGAAAACCATTTAAAAGTTACTTTAAAACATCTAAAAACGAATTATGAAAAATTCACTTCTAGAAACACTGCAGCATAACATAATTTAACGTGTCAAATTTCTCCCGTCTTCTTGATTTTTTGTGGTGTATCGTAGAGTCCTCTCAGAAGATCAGCCTTGTATGGATATAGATTAAATAGAGTTTCATAGATTTTGTTTGACAATAAACATTCAGTCTTGATTTGCGTTGTTGTTTAGGATTTAAATCGTATTGATAATTATTTTTTTAATATTTATTTATAAATATGTAGAACAATTACCTTTTTTACAGTTTATTTTCATAACATCTAACTAAGCTCCATATAAACATTACTTGGTAACTAATATTTAATTCTTTTACACAAAGGGAACTTTTAAACCTTGATAATAATAATTATCAACATCAAAAATTAATTCTTGTTAATATCAAAGTCAATGAAGAATCCTTCTATCCTTATAATGCATTTGAAATTTTGAACAATTATTTCCTTAACAATTGGGATTTTTGAATGAATGGGAATCAAAGTGATTTAATTCTACCTTTTTCTATTCTTGTATCAAATTCGCAGTGTTGCTTATTAATCATTGAACAAAGGAAAAATATTTCAAAATCAAAGGAAACTTGTAGAATTGTAATTGGAGGATGTATTTCCTACCTAAGCCGATTGGGGAAGTATATTTTTCTTTTATTTGAACAGTTTCCTCCGTCAAGATCATTGACATTTTTCTATAATTCTGTACTAACATACAGCAATTTTAGGAACAACGAATACGGTTTTATTTCCCTTATTTCTGAACCATTCCTGCCAATTAAAATGGTGAAGTTTTATGTAACATGTCTCTCATTAAGGTACACCTGCAAATTTTAGCAACTTTTAACCTTGAATCTTAAAACAACCGCATTGGTATTTTTTTAAAAAAATTATATGGTATTGAGACAAAATACTGTGATTTTAAAAAGCTCTATATATAAAGCATATAAGCAATGAGTCCGAAACTATTCAAGTTAAAGATTGGAAATATAGCTGGCCTATCCCTTACATATAATAATGATTCGTTAAGAATGGATTTTGAGAAAATCGACCCCCCCCCCCCAGAAGCGTTGCGATGGCTTAAGTGGCGATGTAAATGAATACTCCACTTTTTGAGCAACTAGAGCTACAGACTTGCAATTTGGTTAGTATATATCTTTCAGGGAGTAAATATCGGCTATAACAGGGGTTGCAGAAATCGGCCCTCAAGGGGAGTAGCGAGGGCTTAAAGAGTGTTATAAATAACTATATATATTCCCGTTTTAGATTTATTAAGCCTACAGACGATATCTAGTAGAAGTGTCCTTTCATGGAGTAGAGAACCTTTACAAAAACTATTTTGTTGAAATTGACTTCTAAATAATTTTGCAAGGGCTTAAGGGGCATTATAGATAAATGTTAACGTTTTTGAAATATTAGAGCTAAAGACGTGATGTTTGTTAGGTATGTCCCTTTCATGGAATAGAGATCAGCTACTACAAAGCAGGTTTTAGTAATCCCCCCCCAAAAAATGCGAGGAGTTAAGGAGCTCAGAGTTGGAATAAGTATTCCCATTTTGAAACATCGAAGCTACATATTGAAATTTAGTAAGCATGTTTCATTTGTTGAATAGATATCAGATAAGAACGGTTTACAGAATCGAATCCTATAAGGGAGTTGCAAAGAGTCACAAGAGCATATAGTTAAGAAACTCTTTATCGAACTACTATACCTACAGTATTGAAATCGGTATGCACGTTTCTTTTGTTGATTTGAAATCCTCTTTCAAATGTTCTTACGGAAATCACCTCCTAATTGGGTTGTGGGGCATATTGATAAAAAAATCGGTTTTTCAACATAGACTTAGACCTGAAGTTGGATAAGCAGGTTTATTTTGTTAATAGAGTTAAACTAAAAATTTTGGAGGAGATACTTATGTAGGGTAAGATTTAAATCTACTTCAATTTAGAATTTTTTTTAATTCCAGAGGTAAGGGTTATAGAATGTTTTTCAATACAATCAAATGCTTAATGCTAGTACTTAGATATAAGCCATGTATCCATACACACAGACTTACATACATACATGCATACATACATATATATATATATATATATATATATATATATACATACAAACTAAATTCATGGCGCAAACAGCTCATATTGCCAAGGCCTACTGTGCTTCTCAGTTTCGTGAACTTAGTAGCTGAAGTCCACGATTACGTATTCCTGTCAGGTAGGTTGTCAGTTTGACGTGAAACCATCATTGCTTATTTCGCAAGTAAGCTTGGTACTCATCTTCGACATTCTGAAGGGATGAAAGCTGAGTCAAACTTGGCTAGGCCGGAGTTTGAAACATGGAGCTCTGAAGTGAAAAGCGTGACAAGCTACCTCTTTTAAAAAGGGTTTTCTTTATATGAATATATACACAGACAGCTATAAACTTAAATAGTCAAAACAGAAGCAATATTAGCCACATTCGCATAACAACAAACTCTTCGCCACAGACCAAGTCCAGGTTTAAACATTTTTGGGCCAGTAAACCTTCACCTCTAATTTACTATAACTAAAAGCCATAGACAATTAAGAAACTTTATAAATAGGCAATTACTACAAATAAAATACACTATTGCTAATTAAATAATGCCACGGAAAAATTAATAAACTACTAGATAGAGTTAATGAGTAGCTAGATATAGAGTAAGGCTATTATAATGCTGCAAGATATCAAAACTTACACGTGAAACGTACATATATCTAGTAGACTTTTCCCGCCAATACAAACGAAAGTAAAAGTAGTACGCATAAAATTTAAAATTGTAAAATAAAAAACAAAAAAAATGTATATTACATATATATATATAAACACTACATTTTCATACATCATTAGAAACCCAGTGAAGTGGGTGAATAAAAGCTAATATTTTTAAAGTTTATTAGATTCAGAAGTTAAAAAATGAGTATATTGCGTTATGACGAATGAAAAAGGAACATTTCATTGGAAATTTATTAATTGTAAAATATTTTCTGTGAATAAAATTTTTTTGAATATTATTTTTCTTTGTACAAAAATAAAGATAAGTTATGGATGATGAGTACGAATACGCATTTAAAATGTTTGCTTATTCATTTATTTTCATTTTAGAATAAATATTTCCGAGGAAAAACTATATTTTTTGTTAACATTTATAAATACTCTGAGATTTAGGATATTTATAAGGCACTACTATACACAAATTATATTTTGTAAACAGAAAATTAGGAATTACCATTTGGCAAATGAGATCGTTTATTTTGTGTCTAAATAAGAATAAAATATAATGATAAGCACGGTGCTTAGGCTTTCAAATGCTGTTATCGATCTTTTAACCACTTAGTATTTTGGGAGTACATTTTGTACTTAAAAATGCAGGAAGGATTATCCTTTTCTGTTGCAATCTCTGCCAGTCATTTAATGGCATCCGTTTGTAATAGTACTTAAAATATTTCCTTTTTTTATTTGTAACAGCAGTTTTTTTTAGTACTTTTCATTTTGTGAACCCTCACAGAATTTTAAAACATTATGTTCCAAAATATTTAGTATTATTGTATCATATTATTAAACTGTGTCATTATGAAACTATTATTGGTAGGAATTAGCGTATTCATGTTTTCCATGTAAATATATCATTAGTAATATTTGGATATCATCACTTGGATATGGGATATTCCAATTAGATAATCATAAGACAATGAACAAGAATAAATTCTAATTGATATAAATACGTATATCAAATGAAACAAATGTTAATACTGGTTATCAGGTAGTATATTGTTATTGGATTGACGTAATTTACAAATTCATTCGATTCCGGACACCTAATAACATTATTAGTAATATTCGGATTTTATATTAAAGCAGAACCTAAGTATTGGGACTAAATCATATCAGAGGCTGCCCTTCTAAGATATTAAAATATGTTTATCAATTCAAATAAATTCATCATTAAAGTTGTTTAACTTCACCTTTTACAATTAAAAACGTTCATATATTTTTTTTTCTTTTATAATTGTGAGATTTATTAATATATGTTTAGTGTCTAACGTAAAACAAATATTATTTTTCTTTTATTCAAAATTTGTATCATTAATTAGTATTTAATTTTTAATACTTTTATATCTTGAAATTAAACAGTAGCAATTCATAATTATTAGTGCAATGGTAGCACCTTTGAATGGCCACACACAAAATTTTCCATCATAAAAAAATGTACAATTTTACCACCATAATTTTTTAAATCACCATAACTAATGCTTTGAGAATAATGTTTCAAATCGATACACAAGTGGTTTTTAAATGAATTTATTTTTTTGCTTATACGTACGATAATTATTTAATTTTTAACACTTTAATATCCTAATTCTTTTTACGATGAATCATGTGGCATAATTTTCTGTGCATTGCTATTTGGACTTAAATATGCTTGCTTCTTAAATTCCTACAATGCACTTAATACATCCATTCTTCACAGTTAATCTATTATTTTAATATTATTAGTGTATTAAAATTAGTTCTTTATATGTATTTTTAACAACTTTTGTAATATTGTCAGAACAATGCAAAAAAGGGGAAAAAACGGTGAATTATAATCATCAAAATTCAATATGAAGCAATGAGACAAATGCTCCATTCAAAATTTTATTTTGTACTTTGCACTAGTGTATTGGGGGGGGGATTTTCTAAAAAAATTATATAATAACGGTATTATTTAAACTCTGTACAAAACATACACACATCATTGAATCATTTAATACTACTTTTTAATGCACATTTATAAATTGGGATTGTTTTCGTATCTAAAATAGATTTACAAATAAATATGGCTAAAAAAATTTATAAAATATTAGATCAGGGTTCGGTAACCTTGTTATTGTGGTACGCCAAACCAATCTCCAATACGATTCAAGGTACAGCAGAGAAAAATGTTTGAAACAGTTCTATTTCCGTGGAAATGTATGAAAATTTAGTAAATAGAGGTCCAGATTTAGAGTTTTGTTAGGCATTAATATATTACGCAGCACATTTAAAGATATTTATTAATATAAACTTAAACAATATAAAACATAAGTATTCCTTCAACATAATTAAAAAATTAAAATTGTGTATTTATAATACATAATGTATCTTTTAAACACATAATTATTAAAATAAGAAATATACAAAACATCAAAAAGCATGTATTTCTTCAATGGAACTGAAAAAGGAAATTTAATGCAAACCTTATCCCTGCATCGTTCTACGTCATATCACAATATTAAAAGTATAGTTTGTGGCTTTCAATTTCAAACGATTCTGAACGTTTAGTTGTTAATCAACTTCTTTGCAGACTCAAAATATTTTTCATTTGAGAAAATATATGTTCATGAAGATATGTAGAACCAAACGCGGAAAGCAGAGTACACGTAGTTTGCTTCATAGAATTAAATATTTCCGTTAGCGGCGTCCAACAATTTAAAATAGCTTCCAACTTAAATAAATTTAGTTCCACATTTTTTTGTAATTTCGTAAATATTTTTCTTACCATATTTCTAAATATGTAAGTTTAATAAGCTATGTTTCAAAATTATTAAATTTTATCCTCTCAAAAATTTTAAAAAATTTAGAGACGTTAAGGTGCCAATGAGAATTGTACCACGTGATAGATATGGCACACGTGTCATAGTTTGCCGAAGCCTAGACTAGATACTCAAAACAAAAGAACATTAATTATTTCAAAGTAAGCACATTTCACAATTAAATGCCTCTAAAATACGTTATAAAATGCCATTTTCGATAAGTAGAGGTAATATGTTTCCTAGGAAAATAATATCAATAGTGTATCAAATATCGATCTCATTTTCAGAGAGAAAAAATGCAAAATATTTCACCTGATTGTTCTAGTTCTTGAACTGGATGAAATGTATTTTGAAAGATCTACTTTATACTCCAAAGTATTTGCAAATAAGAAATAACAAACCATCCCTGAATAATACATCTCCGTTTGAATTGGTATTATACAGGGGTAACAGACATTTATATTTAAAATCCACAGAATCCAAACTCGAGCATGAAGAATAATTTGAAAAAATGGCAAAAATAGTTGTTTTTGACTCAACATTTTTTGTCATAATTGGGAGTTATGAAATAAACATTATATTGTTTTTTTTCTAATGTAGAATTCCTCAGATTACATTAGTTATATTAACATTTTATTTCTCTCTCTGTCTTTTTTCTTATTTAATAATGCTTATTGAAACTTGTAGAGGATGAAGAAGTGGAAATCAAGAGGGAAATAATTAAAAATGAGCTAAGTATAAGTTTTAAGAGGTAAAATGATATATAAAATAGAAAATGGAGTCTTAACTCAGTTATTTGCAAGATAGTACATTCATTTAACAATCTTTACACATATATATTATTCCAATCCATATATTCGAGACGATTTATTGAAATTTATCCTAAAGATTTTATATGCATAACAGTCAAAGTATCACAAATTATAAACACAATTCAGACAATAGCTTAAAAAGAAACGTAATAAAATTATTGAACAAATATTATAAAAAAAAACTGGAAATTTTTAAAAAAAGTTCCCGTTTATATTCCACACACTTCCACTGATTAATGGAATATTAAACCAACTTTTTTATAATATATTTCTTAAGGCATTACTAATGAAAATATACCATAGAAATCATGTTGAAACCTAGGTTTATAAGCAATACTTGAAAGTTAAAACAAACTTGAATTATTTACGTAATATTTTTAATGATTGGTTTTAGTTTTTTAAAAATGTTCGAATTGTTTTCAACTTATAAAACAGGTGCCTAAGTTGTGATGAGAGCAATAGATAAATATTACTTTTTTATTATATAACAGATGGTTTCCAAAGCATGTTTCCAACACATCCAAAGTTAATCAAGATAAATAAATACATGGTGTTCCAGAAATAGTGTCCAAACACTTAACAGCTAAATTTTTCATTGTTGTACATAAACAAAGCCAAAAGAACTATACCTGTACAATTCACAGTTTACGAGAAATATACGGTAAATGCTGATGACGAATGATAGTATATGATGATTCTATGGCGTTTTTCTTGGCTCCTGTTTTGAATTGGCTGGATATGTTACACTCAAGCCCTTCGATTAGACAATGGAATCCAATTTTAAGGCTGTCATGATTGCATGATTTCACACCTTTGATTTTTCTCCTATAGGGCAATCTCAAGGAATTATTCTATAGAAAAGCAGTGAGTCTAAAAACGGGCTTAGTGGCACGTCTGCATGCTACATTCACTTCGGTGAACACTATGCTGTTATGTGGTGTAACGTCGTGGAACTTGGTAGCGTATTGTGACGCCACGCTAATCATTAAAAAAAAACTTTCATTGTGATCTAAAATCGATTTATTTACTTTTTACTATTAAAAGATCACTATGAAGAGAAAAAAAATTCAGTTACATGTGTTAGATTCATTTAGCCAGTTCTGTTTAGTATTGGTGCTAGTTCTAATTTAGGCAGTCTATTGCGTTGGTGTCCACTCCTCGCTTCTTCTTTTAACCGCCCTTTGGATACCGCCTCAGGAGTCAATTTCGCTAATCCATCGGGTTCTGTCTCGGGAAACTCTCGTCGTGATTAGATAGGGAGGCCCACACCTCACGCACTCTTCCTATATCCGTGGATTACGTCTCGCAGGTCGATCGTCGGAGTTGATTGGGAGCCTTCGCGCTCCTTTCTTCGTCAGCAGGATTCTGTTTCGGGAATCTATAATGGGAGTCTATCCACCCTTCTTTTTCTCTCGAAGTCCACTCTTTAAACTCTAGGCGGAGTCCACTCCACGCCCCTCATAAACCCCATTGGCCAGCCTCAAGGTTTTGCACACGGCACCACGGTCTTGCACGTGCTCCATTCGTGCAGAGATAACAAACGTCCCGGTCCCTCTCACAGATCCCCGGCGACAAGGCTTGGATGACATCTGACACTTCAAACATCTCGCAGCCGTCTGCGGAGGCGCCAGCCTTTCAAGACGGATAATCCCTGCCTATGAATGGAAAATAATGCAGTGATGCCCAGCTCATAGTGTTTGCCAGTCACACCGTCGCCGACAGTCCAGCTGTTCGGCACAGCACAATGCAGCCAAAGCCACGTGGTCCCCAGCTGTGGAGCCTGTAATGAATAGGGGTGACTCCTTCATTGTGATGACGTCACAGTGGTTTACACTCATCCATTCCACCGACGCACTCAGGCCCATTCTCCATATGCACGATGGACACTTTGAACATCGACTTTTTTAAATATTTCAAAATACTGCAGTTGATGCTTCCAATGAATTGTTTTTGTCTTACACTGGCTGTGATATCATACTTTGTTTTTCCTATTTTTTTGTAAACTATGGATTATGCAGGTACTTTTTTTTCTTGGGGTGTTTCAATGCACTATCAACTAAAAGTCTGGCTGTGCAGAATTTGGACGCTATTTTTAGGACACACTGTTTAAAAATAAATTAAGTATTTATTAAGAATTCCTACATACTAAGTTTCTTTATTGTTTTACTTGCTTTGTTGGTTTTGAATTAAAAAGAAATTGATATTTAAATTTTTGCCAGAAAGAAGGGTTTTTTCCCCTGGGTAAAATATGTTCATCTCAAAAAATTCTTTAAAAATATATTAAACATGATGCACCAAATATGAATTTTGACGTAAATAAAAGATTTATGTAACATTAATGAAAATTAGAATACATCCATATGGTAAACTTTTTTCTTCTTTTAATTTGGAAATATTTTAACTTATTTTGTCAGAGACTTCTTACAATGAAATAAAACACAACACGATAGTTAGTGAAATCAGAATCTACATTCCGAATAAAAGTGTGATAAGCTAAAATTGGATGTAAGGTATCATGCATTATCGCGCTAAACAATTTGCACCTACACGTAGATAATAAATAATATAGCATTCTAAACATTATAATACCAATTTATTGCTACTACCTTAAGTAAGGAATCTATAAAATTATTAATATATATTATTTGGTATTTAAAAATATAAATGATTTGTTATAAAGTGTGGTAAAAGTTTAATTGGGGTTTTCTGAAATATTTAAGCTTAATATTCTGAATTATTTGGAATTAGAATAAATTATACCACATCCAGTATTTTTAAAATGTAGCAATGTATTTGATGGAAAATATTTTACAAGAATCTTTCAAAGAAGAAAATATTAAATGATCAATACTTAAAATATCAACATCTGAGAAAAACGAATAATATGAGCATAAACTTATTTATTTGTCCAATATTGATGCTAATAAGTGTGGTAAGCTTAACTGTATAATAATTACAAGTTTCTATTTAAAAGAATGATAAAGCTTTAGAATGAAGTTTATTTAAAATGCAACAAAAAGCAAATATTTCTAGGAAATTAAAAACAAAATTATTTTAATGAGGCATGATGCAAAATTTTAACTTAATTTAATGAAAATTGTGTGTGTGTGTACACCGCATGCAATTATAACTTTCAAAATTAGTAATTTCTTTAGATTAAATTATATTTATTAACTTCGAAAACATTTCATTTTTTGAAAAATAACCCTTTTAAGTACTTGTTTATGGATTAATTAACTAATTCATTTATGTTAAATAAATAGTTAAGACATGATTAAAAATATAGATTTAAAAATAATTAAGGTGACAGTCAGAAATTCTAAATTAATTAACAGCTAAGGTTATAATGAGATTATTTTGTATAAAAAGCTTGTCTAGAGTGAAAATTATTTTTGATTCGTGTATTTCATTAAATTCAAACTTTCAGTAATAATACTGTGTGGTTTGATTGATTATTACAATGTTGTTATTTAGAAATATTAATCATGAATTCGCGTTGCTTATTACTTATTCCACGAAGTAATAAGATTGGTGCATTACAATTATTTTTCATAAACATACAAATAAGGTTCAGATATTCCCAGACAGTACTCTTCATGCAATTGAATTAAACAATAGAGAAGATAAATAATGGGATATGAATTTTTTGCACATAGTTACATTCAGATAGACTATAATTATTGTTATCTCATGTATTTAAAATCTTACATAGCTTTTTAAAAATAGTACATTTACAACCAAATACATACCTTAAAATTAAAATAGACATAGATTTTAAGGTTATATCGGAAATAATAAAAAATTATCATTGATGATTTTACTGAGCCAAATTCATACGACGCAAAAGTTAGCTAATGTTTTTTGCTGGTGCAGATTATTGTTCTTTATGTAATAACTTTCTTTTAAAAAGTACATGTTTTGATTTTTTTTTTAATTTTGAAGATATTTTTGACGGAATAATCTAATTCGAAATTTTTTCTAAATTTCACAAGTAGAATAACAAGTACATATATTTCAATATTGAATTTGACGAAGATCACGCAAATACTCATCTTAACATTTGGCTCATTGTTTTAAGACTAGAACGTCCATCGGTGTCGATTGGAAATGGGGACCTATTTAGTTTGCTCTCCTCTCCACATTTTTATAGGAAATTCGAAAGTTTTTCGCAACTGTTTACCATTTTCCATGGTAATTATATAGAAAAAGTTTGGTGGTTTTAGGTTAATTAGGAGAGATTTCACAGCTAAATATATTTAGAACGTTTACTGGTGTTGTTTGAACACAAGATAATTTATAATTATAAAAAGTTGTCGTGGAGCAAAAGAGAGTTCACTAAGTACATACCACTAGTAATCCAAACTCTTTAAGTAATATCTCTCATTTATATGTCCATGAATGTAATGTTATTTGGTTCACAGCGGAAATGAGTCAGTTATATAAAGATCGCTGTGCCAAAGTGTTTCTTTTCTTATTATTTCGTATCTCCTCATAAAAAAAAAATCATTATATTTTGGAACGTTGTGCAGAGCAGACAGTCTGAAATGATGACTCCAAGAAAAGGTCTAATTCCTGATAAAATTGCTTATCTTTTGCTAAAGCTTTCTGAGAATGATTTGGATGGTGGTGAGCTGTCTTGCTCTATTTTAGCTTCCGAATAAGACATAAGATTGAGCGAAAGTGACTGCGAAGAATCTGAATAAAATGATGAAATTGATAATATTCCAGTAAATTCTTGATTTATACGGAATGACACAGAATGGAGACAGGTTATTAGTAATTGTCATGCGACTCGAAATGTTTTGAGACAAAGCAGTGATCCAACAAGCTTTAGAAAAAAAAATGTCAACGTCACTTTTTTATGATAATTAAATAATGCATGATAATTACACGAATAATATAAAAGTCTTAAAACTAAACCCTACTGAACAGCAATAGCTCTGCAATTTTTTAGTTATTAAAATTACTTCATACATTTTATATCGCAGTGTCGAAACGACATCGGTGGACGTTTAAGGATAAACGAAGTCCAGGATGTTCTAGTGTTAAGCCTATATAATGGATAGCATCTGAAAAAAATCTCAGCCACAGTTTATGAATAGTTCTTTTATTTCAGAATTTTAGATGTAATAAAACATAATGTACAGGGTATTAGAAAAAAATTTATATCTAATCAAAAGGTTTTGAGGAAGCAAAATTGCTTAAAAACCTTAACTCTATAAGACTATGCAATTTTCTTTATTAGAATACAAATATTTTCTAATAAATTTATCTATAAAATTTAAAATCAATAAATGTTACTTTTAGTTATTATCATAATATGTACATTGAAACACCCCATGCATATTATTTCACTTTACAGAACTTCTAATGTGGGTAAATTGAGTGCTACATGCAAAGTTCAATCCTTAGCATGAACTTGAAAAATAATATTATAACCATCAGGGTAAATTGGATAACCAGATTGGCGACTTTATAGCACTTGGTGACATATTTGACGAAATGTACAATATGCCAAGGAATCACCGAGAACGCATCTAGGATCGATCCTTTTAGAAATAAATATGCTCCTATTAAAAGATCTTTAAAACAGAAGACAGTTCAATTCAGTTGAAATTTTCCGAAAGAAGATCTGAATCAGTTTGTGGTAGGCTGTGATGAGAGAGAGAGAGAGATTGGTGTCTGATTTCCTGCTAGTGAGATTTTTCAGGAGATTTGTATGTATAACGTTGTTAAGCTTGTTTATAATGAATGTGATCTACTCAATTGTAAATATTCTTTTATGATATTTCTTTATGTATATATGCCTATAATTTCTTTAGGGTAGTCATATTTTCTTACTCATCCGTTAATAAACCTCTTATTTAAAAATTTTCAGTCATTGGCTGCTTTTTCCTCCCACAAATTTGCAACAGCATTATGTTGGTTAGAACATTAAAATTTTCTGTGTATCGCATTGACGATTATTTCTCCAAATGCTCGAAATAGTTAAAAGGATAATTAATTATATGAAAATATTTTAATTAACATTAAATGTCTTATACTTGGCGTTCTTTCTACATGGCAGATAAAAAGTGAAATGTAAAAGAGCATTATATTCTAATAAGTCTTTACCTCTTGCATGACGCAAATATGACATAGTCTACTATGCGCATGAAAATAAAGATAATACGTTTTCTTTCTTTCGGCAGAAAATATGAGGAATAATAAGCAAAAAACAATATCAAGGGTGCTTATAATTCGCTCGTGCAACAGCATAGAAAAACCGGATGCAAAGAAAAACACAGTGTTGTATCTTTATTTCCCTATGGACAAACTGATCAATGTAATCTACGAAATGCTCTTAGAAGGCGATAGCAAAGCGCCCCTTGCCCTATTATGCTCACGAGATGCATAATCCATTTACGCTGCTACTTCTACACAAATTGGGTCCGTTGGTTATTTTTCTTTAGCGTGGATTATTTTGCTTTATATGTGTAGATATTGTTGTACTTGGCTGCTTAAGTGATGAGCTGGGCTCGTAGCTTCAATCATTGTTTATTATTGTTAAGCGGTTTTTGATATAAAGTCTGTTTAATAGATTGTCTTATTTGGTTACATTTGACAAAAACAGTTCATAATAAAGTAATGAATGAAGTGGTGAATTATTTATTAAATATTTGTATAACTAAATGAAAAATAATACATACCCATAAGTTACTTATTAAAAAATGCTTTAGAAATAGCTCAGCTTTCAAGATTTTTCGGCTGTAACCACACAGGTGGTCATGGCCATGAGTTAAGGATTAAAGTACCAGGAGTTC
>BMAO01006566.1:0-24470 GCA_019973975.1 Trichonephila clavata
CCCAACCAGATCCTCTTGTTTGCTATCAAAGTGTCAAAAGAATCATCAATTCAAGATTTAAGGCTCATTTTCATGAAAAGATTCGGAACTCTGCAAGGGGAAAATTGGAGTTCCTTATCGGAATGTCCCATTCCTTATGGCCTGCCTAAACTGTTGGTATCGCTAACTTAAAATTACAACTGGACATAACTACCTCATGAAACACCTGTACAGAAATGGTTTAGCAGCTTTTTCCGCTTACTCTTTTTGTAATGCTACAGACATGAGAAGAGACTATTTGGTTTCTTGTTCCGGACTCGGAGACGTAACAGCAACTATCACTGGTAAAACAAATGCAGATTTCATTTTATCTCTGAATTGTATTGTTGTATTGGACTGACCGTCATAGACTAATGGCAGTCACGCCTAAGTCTAGAGTATGATTTTAAAAAAAGTTTTCGCTCGCCAAGGCTTAAAGGTATGCATAAATTTAAATTTTGAATGAAGAATGTAAAAGGAAAAATTAAAATGATAAGAATAGATATGGATTAAATTAACCAAGCAACACCCCAAAATGCTTGGAAATACTAAGAGGTAGATCAGGATGGGAGCTATGGGGTCTCAAGTAGCCCACCGGGCTTTCTGAGTGGCCCGCGGTCATGGTCCTTGCAGGGACGTTTTAAGGCATGGACCTCGGCTCGTGTTCTCGACTGATAATAATAAGAACGTTATTCGAATAATTTTAAAGGTCAAATATTATTTCAGTTTCTATTTCCGAAAAACTGAGAGTTTTGTACCATTTGTCAACTGGCAACAAAGGCAAGCCTATGTTATTATGTGATGACCATCGTCCATGTATAAGCTTAGGTCTACCATCATTACTCATTAAGTTAAAGAGAGATAATCGCTCGAGCCGGTATGTGTGATTGTAAGTCATGTACTTTTGTTTGTTTCGGGTTACTGTTTCTACGAATATTATACCACCTATGCTATGTACTATCTATTTTTAAGGGTCATAAGGGGGGGGGCTACATTTCTGTAGGAGCCCAGGGTCTCAACATGTCTTAAGACGTCCGTGGTCCTTTGCACAGGAAATTCAAGTATTTTTTCGGATAACAACTTTTCCTTTTAGTATGAGGATTATTAGTTTTTCTGTGTTTGGCCGTTATGAAATCCATACTTATTACTTTTATCAACCATTAAAATCTGAAATGTTCTTTCATTCTAAAAAGAATTGTTTTAGTAAAATAAAAAACCTTTAAATAAATTTGAAACAAAAATCCACAAGCAAGTCTGCACTAATTTTAAACAAATAATACTGATTTCAGTCTGGAATTCAGTAAAAACTCTTTACTACAGCCTCCTGCTCTTGATAAATTAATGTTTGAAATAAAAATCAATGGACTTTGTCAAAAGAACGAATCAAATTATCCAAGTAGATTGCAGCTTTGTTTGTATGACAGTAGAATGTAAACAAAAAGCTTGGGGTCACAGATAAAACTGCCCTATACTCGATAAAAAAATGTATAAAACGATTTTTTTGTGTGTGAGAGTGTTTGATAATAGGGAGTTTAATACACACAGTTTAGAAATAAAATCCAAAAAGGAGACAGTTTTGATATTTTGATCAATTTTCCGCATTTTAAATTTTGTCTTATAGCCCCCCCCTTCTCCTTCTCCTCCTCCTCCTCTTATTGCAACTCGCGTGAAATAGTTGTATGATTGTAGCCTGGCTGGGAAAAAAAGTTGAGTCCCCCAATCTAGCCAATCCAAAGGCAGCAAAATGTCTAGCTTTGAGTGTGCGAAAACTTTTAAGAGATAAACGTAACTCTACAGCAGAACTGAGAGCTAAAGATATAATTGGCTAACGGAATTGGTCAGAAAAGAAGAAAGTTTACTTCTCACTTGTCCTTATACAAAACCACAAATAATAACCATTCTGTACCTCAAATTTTTTTAATAAATTTGAACAAGACATTAACAAAATGTGTTTAAATCCTTACTTTTTGGTTACTAGACGCCATAAGGAAGAATTTCTAAATTATTAGTGTAGTTCATTTATAAAAATGTAGGCACATGGAAATTAAAACAATGACTCTGGATGAAAAAAATTGAAAAAATTATAGAGAATTTTTACCAGGTGATAGTATTTTATTGTTCAATGTGACATTATTTACGTTGTTGTCTAAAACATATATTAATTTTGTGACAAATAAATAGTTATTTCGAATAACACTCTTTCGCTGTAAATTTTAAAAAATATGACTGTCTATACTTTTGTCAATGGCTGTATAAATTATTCAGATTAATAGTGATGTTAAAGTAAGGGAAGAGTTAAAATGTCTCCACTAGCTAAAATTTAGTTCCTCCTTGGGCGAGAAAAAGTGCAATTGTGTCCAGATCTGAAAGAAGCCCCCAGAAGTAAAAAGGGAAAGAGATATGACCTTCTATAATCAAACTTTTAAACAATATTAATCTCCGTTTCAGAAAAAACTATTGAGAAAATAAAAATAAAAAATCAACACTGATAATTCGACGAGGAAGCAAAAGGGCAAGTTAGTTCACCATTTTAAATTGATAGTTAGTTTAAAATAAAAGTCGCGTAGACTCTATATAATTACTGAGAGTAGACATCATAACGCTGAATCATGAACCTGAAATTTAGATCTGATAGTAGCTTCTGAGTTGGCGTACGATTGCTCTCAATTTAACCCTCCCCCTAATTAAATATTCCGTAAGATATTTCTCTACTAAAATCAGAATTTGAACCTGTGGTTTCACTTGAACATCGCTGGCCTAGAAGGGCACAATCAACTACTGGGACATTATTTTTCGGACTGAATAATAATTTACTTGCAGATTGTGAAACCTAACTGAAACACTCAATCCAACATAGGACTTAGATCTTCTGGATGAATTTGATGTGTTGTTTTGTGGGTGCTATTACTCCAGCAAAAGTTTTTAAAAAATTATTGAATTTAAAGTATGGCAAGATGCCAGAAAGGAAAACTTAACAATCAGCTCAGAAATTTAAGCTATTTGCCTTGGTAAATATACTGCTAGAATAAGAAAATTGAGTTTTCAAAAATGCTGAAGAGCGAAATGTAGGACAGTGGCCGCGCCACATACATATGACAATTTTTTCACGCGGGGCACATCACGCGAATTAATAGGGGAGGAGAAGCTATAAAAACAAGCCAAAATTAAAGATTTAAAATGTAGAAAATTGATCAAAATATTCAAACTCATTTATGTCTTTTATTTCAAAATTGTATTAACCTCTCTATCAAAGGCAACAAAAAAATTGTTTTTAAGTATTTTTTGCTAAGTTATGGGATACTTTCGATTTCCTTTCATCCATGACCAAGCCTCTCGTTTACATTCTGTCATACAAACAAAGCTGCCATATAGTTTCCTAATGTGATCCTTTTCTTTAAACAAAATGATTGTCTTTTTTTGTTTCAAATATTAATTTATCAAGTGCCTGACGTGGCGCACTTATCCAGATGACAGAACCCGGAACCTTTGGATCCGAAACCGAGTAACTTAACCACTACACCAAAATGATCCCCATAGTGCGGAGGTTGTTACTGGCTTATATAGATTATATCGCTACACACTCCCCTACCAGTGAGTTGGTTAGAAGAACGAACGATATAGTTGTTAATGGAACCGGTCAGGATTTTTCTGTGTGTGTTGGATGAGTTGCGTCACGTTAATCTAACGAATTTTTTTTCCTGGATCCTTTTTTCCTTTTTTTGCGGGTAGATGGTGCCACGACAGATCAGTTTAGGCTTTGCTTTTCTTAGTTAAGCTAGGATCACCAAATGACGTGGCGCGTTCTATCCTGAGGACAGAACCCGGGACCCTTGGATTCGAAATCGAGTAACTTAACCACTACACCAAAATGATCACCATATTGCGAAAGCTGTTACTGGCTAAAATAAATTATATCGCCACATGCCGAATGGTAAAAAAATAGATTTAACTTACCTCCAGACTGAAATCAGTATTGTTTGATTGTAATTCATTCAGACTTGTCTGTGCCTTTTTTTTTAAATTTATTTAAACGCTTTTTTAATTTTACTAAAGCAAATGGCTTTTTTCAGAACTAATGATCTTTTTAGATTCTTGATATAATAAATTTGATAAGTGTGTATCTTATAACAGCCAAATATAGAAAACTCAAAATCACCAAGCTTAAAGGAAAAATATGTTATACAAAAATAGTATTAAACAATACTAACTTTTGTGAAAAGAACTGCAATTCAAGATCAATCATCCGACATTAGTATGACATTTTTCAAACTCGAAGCAATTACAATTTAACATTCGAGCTACGTTTCCTAAATTATTACAGAAAGTTCATAGTAAAATCCATTCACTCTTTGTTGTTATCAAACACCACCATTCTATGGGGTACTCTGTAAAAACTGAACTTTTATGCAATTCTTGTAATGAAAGATATCGCTTATTTAAAAGGCTATGATTCTTTGCAAACTTTTTCTTTTTTTCTAAACATGCCAACAATGGATAAAAAATATTTTACCAATGCATACATAATTTATTGATAAAAAAAAGAAATAAAGAGACATGCTTAAAATTTCATGTGAAGCAGCTAGAGAAGCTCACACAAAAGTCTCGATGATTCTTTAAAAAATAATAATAAAGACACTGGTGTGTCTCAGATGTTAGCACTTTTCAAAAGAAAGGACATACAAACATGTTTTAGGATTAGTTTCAGTTCCTGATGTCCCAAACTCAAAAAGAATTATTACTAAAGTACTATCATAATTGTGTGTGTGTGTGTGCGCGCGACCGAATTAGGGCAGTCAACTGTACATACCTCACATATGGCAAAAAGAACATATTGATGCGTGGAACAAGAATTTGACATTTGGAGCCATGGCGGTGCATGTTGCTCTAATGATGTGGGACGGTCAATTAGAGAAGGCCAAATGGCATTTATTCCCTTGCAGAGCTATGGCGACTAAAATCCTTTCACTTTTTGGGAGAAAATAACATGAATCTGGAGTTAAAATTGAAAAAGAAGAGTTATTGAGCTACATTGGAATGAAATTGATGACATAAAAAACAATGTGCCAGGCAAAAAATTGCCAGTGTGCCCGGCAATTTTGCAAAACAATTGACCCTTAAAAAGCTTTGCCGTTATAGATAAATATTCCCGCTTTTCAAGTCCTTTTTAAAAAAAGGGATGAGATTTATAAGAATGCTTTTCATTACATTCGAGCATGTAAACAGTATACATTCGTACAACATCTTGAAATACCCAGCGAAGCAGGTGGGTAAAGGCTAGAATTAGTATATTTCAGATATATATCCCGTTTTACTTTTTACTAATGGGCTAAAATCATGATGGTCGCATAATAACTGTAATCACATGTTTTTCATTGAGTTCAAAATTGAAATTAGATTTGTACTGGTTTTACTCGTAATATTAAGATAAAATTTCAAATTTTATAGTTGAGTAAAGACATTCAAATATTAAAATTCTTTAAACAAAAGGTTTTCAAAATCACACAAAAAAAATTATTTTATACGTTTTTTTTTATCAAGTGTATTGTTTAACTATGTCCATATTATTGTTAACAAATGTGTACTTTTTAAACGAAAACTTCAGTAAAAAGCAAAATGTGGCAACATTAAAGCGCGTGAACTGATTGGCTGAAAGCATGTGTTTGCATTTGTCATGTGACTATGACATCACATGAATATTTGAACTGAGTGATCTGAAACATGTGGCTGTGCAGTTATCATTTGACTATTACGTCACATGAATGTGTTGTTGCCTCTAATGCCACCTGATGGACGGTGTCGGATACAGGCCCAAACAATTCCTCTTGGCAAGGGGCTAATTTTACATCTGCCATTAACTACCGCTTCGAACACCAAATAGAGGACAGTACGACTTAGCACCCCCCACCCCATTCTGAGGAAGAACATTTTGGAGGATGGTCAGGGGGCCTCCCACCTCTTTTCTCTTTCCACCAATCACACGAGAGAACTTGTGACTTTACGAATATTTAGAGTGTCCCGATACCGCGAAGGCACTGTACATTTACAACCATCCATGCCTTCTCTGGGATTTGAACCCAGACTCTATGGAACAGCAGTCAGCGTCACTAACCACTGTACCGGATCACGTGAATGTCGACCAGTGCATGAAAAATTGTAAATCTCTTAACTCAGTTTTGAAGTAAAATATAATTACTTTCATCGCGATATGGTGAATCGAAGCAACAGTCTCTGTACTTGGAACAACTCGAGCTGCAGGAACACTGAAGAAGAAAATCTTGTGTTGCGTCAGGTTTTTCAGAGTCTTTTTGACATTTTTTCGAACAGGAACCAGGCACTACCTGCTCTTCTAATGCAAAACCCATGGCATATGTCGCATACAGTGATAAAATAGGCAAGAGATTCATGATGATAGTTAACGATTATATCAATCAGGTAAACAAGGCAGGACTTCTGGAGGACCTAATTTTAAAGAAAAAGTGTATTAGAAACTGGATATATAGTGAAGTTTGTCAAATATCTTTTATCCAGATATATTTGCATTAATATTTCAAGGCATATATTGCATAATACATTGAAGTATACATTTATTTATTTCACAAATAAGGATTTCTACAGAAGATCGTTCGCACTTTACGGAAACGATTTTGTAATTCATTTTCTCGTTTGCACATTTTGAGGTAAAACTTTGGCAATTGCAAAATAATTGTCTGCTAAGATTTTCTTAAAAGATTGGAATGTAAAATAAAAGATTTATTTTTAAAATGACTCCAAAAAATGATATATGGTTCGAAGGTTACGTAATTATGTTTTCCAAGGAGAAACATTCGTATCAACAAATTAAAAAGCGGTGTAAAAATCTCGGTTATTGCATTTCAGTCAAAGGTATTAAAATTATATTAAACTTGAAAGGAAAAAAAAGTGTCTAGCAGAAAGTAAAAATGAAAAATTGACCAAAAAACTTCATCCTAAAGACCTTATCACACGTATACGTATTTGGAACTATTTTTCTTGAAAGCACCATTCTGAGCAATTTCTACCTAGTTGCCATAGCAAAAACTCCAAACAATTTTTTCGCAGTGGGCTGAAAAATTTGCTCCAAATAAAAATTGCTTGAAATTCCAGTTAATGGGCTTCTGCGGCTCCCTACGTCACAAACAAGATGACGGTAAAAATGGCGGCCTCGGTTTCGTCAAACGTATCAGAAATGGCGCATAATATTTTAAACCGAATGGGGCTCCATTTCTGTCAACAAAAGAGCTAGCGAAATAAAAGAAATAATACTGAATGTTCGTTTTCCGAAGCCAAAAAATCGGCGAGTAATTTTTCACTGTGAAGATAACGTGCGGCTGGCATCAGAGCATATCGTTTTGTTTACGGCAACCCTTCATTCTCACAACTTCTTGAAAAATTTTCCGAAAGGTTGTTCCAAATGCGCTTGTGTGATAAGGCCTTAAGACTGTTCAAACGCAGACAACTATCAAGAAAATGAAGTCTCTGATCCTAAAACAAAAACCACCGACTAAAAGATTCATTGTCTCGAACTAGGAATGTCTTCCAGAACTGTAATTAAAATAATTAATAAGGATTCAAAGTTAAAATAGATGTTTAAACCTTAAGTTCGTCACCTTTTTTAAGAAAACATATTGCTGGAAGAAAAGAAAACTGTAGAAAATTATGTGAAAAACACTAGCTGCTGAAAAATGGAAATTTGTGGCAACATTCGATGAGGTATGGATATATTTAAGTGATTGTGGCAAAAGAATATCAATTTTCTTTTGCCCAACTGACGGAATGGCCGTACGAAATGGCTTCGTAAGAGTGTACAGTAAAGTTCCCAAAGGGATTCATGATAGTTGCAGGTTTCTCTAACAAATGCAAATTAAAAATCACAAAAGTCTCAAGCTAAGTCCAAATTATAATTCCCTCTACTATCAGCAGAATATTTTAGAACCAATTTTTGAATAAGACTTCCATGGAAAGGACATCAATAAAGTTGAGCTTCATATGGACAAATCCTCTAATCTCACGTTTATGTCAACTGCCGCTTATTTAGCAAAGAAAGAATCAGAAACAGGAATAAAATACATATCCCATTTGATGAAATACGTATAAAATCCCCCTATGCTTCTGCAATGGGATTTTTGTGCTTTCAATTTAATAAAGCGAGCCTTAGGAAAACGGCATCCAAGAACACTGAATGGATTTTCAAGAGGAATGGAGTAAAATTTGTGAGACAGTATTAAGAGAAAAAGTTTACTTTCATGAAATATTCGGGCTAGAGCTATTGTCAAGATACATGACTATCAGATAGAAGCAAATTTCCACAAAAAATACGTCATTTATTGATAAAAATTTAAGATCAAAATCGTTTCCATCAAGTGCATCAAGTTTCCATTGTAGTTTTCTTTAAAATGCCACTTTTACGCGAAATTCATAGACGTGAGATATTATACAATGATAGAAAACTTCTGTTACCTGTTTTTCAAAAAATGCACCCAAATCTCTTTTTTATACGGTAGACATGTTTCTTAGAAAACGGGGCGAAAAAAACGTGTAAAAAAATGCACGAGACCTATGGTAAATTTGGGGAGTCGTAAAAATCGAATAAGATGAAAAATCTCTAAATATTTTCTTCAAAAGCCGTGCAAAGAAAAAAATAATAATAAAATCCATGTTACATATTTATAAAACAAAAAAAAAATCATTTTTATTATAAAAAAATTTAATTAGTGTACAGTAAAAATTCTTACACACACAGTCTATATTTATATACAACTTACAAAAATTCAAATTGAAATTAGGAATAAAACTAACAAGTATTTGTCGCAATTTGATAATAATCGCTCACGTTTATATTACGAACTGAATCGAAAATGAAATTATCATTAGGTATGCTACATATATCCGGGTTTTGATTCCAATAAAGAATTTCGTTCATTATTAATGACCTCTGTTGGGGTTTTTTTCAATCTACTCTCTCTACATATTTTTTTATTTTGTTCAAATTTTCAATCGTTAGTAAAATACTTTCTATTCATCCAATCAAGTTCAAATAGTTTTTTTTAACATGTAGTGAATGCACTTGATGTTAATACAGTTTTTTTAAATATTAGTTCATTATTTACTGGTTAATTAATTGAATTAAATTAATTGCCGGTTTTCGACGCCAACTTAGATTCGTCTATATTGTTGTAACAATGTAACTGTTAAAACAATGACAAAAGTTGGCGTCGAAAACCGATTTTTCAGCAAAACTAGCCAAACCGGGTGTGCATTGTTACAACAATGCAGACAAGTCATGTACTTTTTTCAATTCCTACTATTAGTTTACTCTCTATCTCCCTATATATATATATATATCTTGTTCAAAAAAAAATAAAATACTTTTAATATTATCTTGTTAATAAAATACTTTTTATTCATCCATTCAAAGCAGGAATTGACTTTAAAAAAATTTCTTTTTATTACTTGTTTGTTGTTACAGTCTGTTAGATTTGGAGCTGTTTGGGGGGGGGGAGGGGTTCCCCAAGTCACTTATATAATTTTTGATATCTCGCTACACAAAACTTAAGAAAACCTTGAAATTTTAATGCAAGCTCTATGTCAGAATCAGGAGTAAGAAAATGTTGTTCCATATTTGTGTAGCAAATTTCAAGCCTCGCAAATTATATCAGCTGTTAATAACTGAGCTTAGCTTCGACTTCATCCTTAGACTTCTTTATTACCATAAACTGTCAGAAATTTGATCTAATTGCGCTCATCTAAAGGGCACAAATCCCCAAATTTTTTCTTTATTATTCTTAGAACAAAAAAATTGTGTAAAATAAAAAATTTCGTTAAATTTGTGTACTATGTTATTTCACTGTCGTGAAAAAAAAGACCGTGTAAGAAAAGAGTTGGGTGTGTATAAATAACGAATTTTATCGACTTCACTGGTGAAAATTGTGAATTATTGTGAAAAACATATTTACTCTATCTTCATTTTGGACACCAGTGTCTCTATTTTCCATTTGGCACTCGGATTCTTTGATTGACTCTACTTTTCTCATCAAACCTACACTAGTATATCGATTTGAATCCAATGAAGTGTATGCAGAATAGAGAAAGATAATGTTATAAATTTATAATTATTACCAACTTAACTTTTATTTTTATGGCATTATCTAAGTTACACCTTTTTTTTAAAAAATTGCGAAGCAATAGTTATAGTAACCGGAAAGTTTTAAATATAATTTCCACAACTGTTGCTTCAACTATTATTTATTAGTAGCGTGTGAATGAGAAAAAAGGAGTACCATCATGATGCAATTAAAATGAAGCAGTATAAAAAACAATGCAACAATAATATAAGGGCAATACTATATAATAAGAATAATTATGTAATATAAAAAGTAATACAAATGCTTCAGAAGATAAAAATTAAAAGAAGACAAAAAATAAACAAAACTTAGAAACATTTCATGTGTGTTTCAATTTCTCCAGACGATTTTTAAACCAGAAATTCCTTAATAAAAATAATGAATTATATTTTACTACATTAAAATGATAAATAATTGAGATAGTACTATGGAAAGTGATACTAATTTATTAAAACAGGTAAGAATAAAAAGATTCTAAATAATTTGGAGAATCTAATAAATATCTCTTCTCGAAATATTCTATATTTAGAGATATAAATATGTACATGCGTACGTGTATTAAATTTGAATGTGCATATTGATTGTGTTTGTATGCCATTCTCTAAAATGTGTTTGCTTAGATAAAAGTATTAATTTAAATTAATTACATCAGATTTCCGGATTTAACTTTTTGAGATAACGTTTTATAGGCATTAGTAAATAAAGCAAATGTAATCAAGGACTATATATTATTTTCATTAAATAAAATTGTAATGTTATCATTTTAATAATTAATGAAATCTGTGTATTTTATCGTGCAAATTAAATCTGGAAATATTAGAACACACTAATTAAAATTAGTCATCTTTCATTGAAAATACTACATGTGATAAAGTAAATAAAATGACACTCCTGAAAAATGCTTCCTTAATTTACTTGAAGTAAAAGTAGAAGTTTATAAATTAAGTATTTTCAAGTGTTCACAAAACACTTAGGAATAGATGAACTCTTGAAGAAATGCTAGTCTAGATATTTCGCGAAGTTTACTCCACATAAAGCTTCGCTTTATTTTAATTTGGCAAGCTGTCAAATTTTAAATCGATTTTTTTTTTTGTGGGAAGTTAAGATATACTTCATAACTAGCAATTTTGGTAATATCAAGGTCAAAATATAATTTAAAGCATTAAAAATAACCTCAAGTTGTAGATTGATTTTTTATATGGACTGAAGCAAATTGTTGCTCCAGCACTTTTATCTCAATTAAAATAATTATTCAAATTTGATTTCTTTCTGTCAAATATCAGATACTGAATGTGTAATTTATAAATTGTATTATAATAATGCAAATACGATGCTGTAAGAAACATACATATATCATAATAGATAAATTTGGCAAATAAACCATAAAAAAAATCATGCAATAATCAATAATATTTTTAGGGGGGGATTTTAATCTGCTAAAATATAATTTCATATATAATATTTATGTATCTTTCTATATACATATATACAATTACTTATAAGCAAAAAAATAGTCTTTCGATCATTATAAGTATATATCGCATTCTCATTTAGACTACAAATACTTTTAATTCAAAAGTATTTTTATTTACAAAAATAGTGTATGAAAAATTTCGATACTTTAGTTTTAATTATTAACTTTTTAAATCCATGATTAGTTTTAAAATATCTATGAAATGGGCATTGAACTGACCAAACAAGACTTTCATTTATTTAATTTTGTAGATTAATTTATGAGATGTTATAGTTTAAATATATGATTGAGTTAAAAAATCCCTAAATTTTTAACGTATTAAATAATGATGAATTCACACACACAAAGTTATATTCAATATTACGTGCAGAATATATTACCATAAAATCCAGCGTATAACGTGCACTTTTAACACAAAAAATAAGATAAAAATTTATGGGTACGAGTTATACGCCGGGTATAAACAGGATAGCCTTACAAATATTAAAAAAAAAAAGAGCATTAAAAAAAATTAGACTTCTACATAGATGCTAACACTATTCATTTTTAAAAAAATGTACCTACCTAATGAAATTAAAGGGTTGTAGTTTTAGAAATATACTATTTTTTCAAAATCCTGGGATAATACTTGGAATAAATGACTTCAACATAAGAGCATTGACTGCGTACATTTCAGGTTCCTTCGTAAAAAAAAGGGAGGGGGACGCGTTATATGGCGAATATATCTAAAAATTGAAAAAAGTAGCTTGAAAATATAGGTGCAGTTATATGCAGGATTTTACGGTAAATGTTTTAAAGAGACAAAACATAGAAAAAAATATACTGTGCAGTTTTATTTTTGTTCAGTTACAATTGTTTACTTAATTCTTTTTATAAATTACAATTGTTAAATTGTTACAATTGTTCACTACATTTCAACAGGAGAGCTATTGGCGATGGACCTCGTAATTTTGAACCTCTATCAAGCAACGGCACCTGAGTTGGCCCTTCACCCTTAGCTTCCCCACCACGCCAACATGAGGACTTTGAGAGCCGTCAGATTTAGCATGTATCAGCCCCTCTACATTTGTCTCTTCAGTGACACCAGGGTTCGAACTCATAAACCACCAGCCACGAGGTTTTGAATATTATAAATAATGATGGTTCATAAAGATTAGTTCCCTACTTCTCTGCTTGAATTAATTATCTATTCTTACTTTTCTTTTGTAAAATTGTTTTCAACGACCAGTTTCCATAGATAACCTATCAAAGAATATTTAATAAAGATGTATTATGCATCTATGTATTTGTCACACCGATAAAGTTTACAACTCAGTTATTCCATCAATTAACTAGGTATTTCATGAAATAACTGGACAAATCAGTTAAAGTATATAATAGATGAAAAATTTCATACTTTACCAAGTTATTCTACGAAGTAACTAGTTATTTTAAGTAATAACTATTGGTAGATCGTTTAAGTGAAAATAAACAATTTCAAAGTTATGTAATAAATTAGTTGATCATAAATAGATAAAATCTCTCGAAAAAAACATTTTATCCCTATTTCAGATATAATTAATTGATAATTAATAAGGATAAGCAGATGATATAATTTATTACTGCTTATATTGTTAGCATTAGTTTAACAAAAAGGAAAATAAGGAACATGTTGCAGAAATAGTTATATTTAAATATTTTCCAAAAAAATACATACTAGGAAGAAAAACAGTTGCTTTATAAAAACATTGCGTAAACTTTTTCCAAACAAAAATCTAAGTCAATATTGATTTAAGTTTTATGAAATACCTTTAGTTTCCTTTTCATTATTTATTAGAGCAAGAATTATTGTGATGACACTTTGAATTGTATTGCATATTATTTTTGAAACAAGCACACTTTTAACTATTACAATTTATTTTTTTTACACTAGTACTTTTTAAATCTTTATCCAGAGCCGCAACTTTGAGCTGTTGCAAAAAATCGAAGCAGTGTCAATATTCGGAACTTCTTCAATGGAAATTAATTCTCGTTCACTTATGCTGAACTGAGATCTAGAGTACAATAGTTTTATTTGGTCGTCTATTGTTCCTAATCGAAAAAATTCTTCCCTTTCGAGTACCGTATTTCATAGTTTAACGATCAAGTAGTTGTTATTCTACAGAATATATCTAGTTAAATTGTGCGTGCGTGCGTGCGCGGTGTGTGTGTGTGTGTGTGTGTGTGTGTGTGTGGTGTGTGTGTGTGTGTGTGGAATTCAATAATTTTATACTCTTTAACAGACATGTCTAGTTATTTTATAAAATACCTAATTATTCTATTAAATAAGGGATTTTACATTTTAACGGTAACATATATATCGAACATAAAATTTAATTTTTGCATTTAATTTTTTGCGTGTATTACAAGGAAAGAATAATTAACATAAGTGATAAAAAATTAGGTTTTTTACTAACAGATTCGTTAAAATAAAATTAAATTTCGTAAGAATTAAAGTTAGATAATTCTAAATTTAATTTTTACAGGATCATAAGGCTGCTAAAAGTAAATATTAGTATCTAAGTGTTTATTTTAAATCGTTTATTTCATTAGAGTTTATTTTAGTTTGTTTAAACATAAAAAAAATTTAAAAAATTTTAAAAGCACATAACATTGTCTCGTTTTTTGGGAGTTTTATGGCAATGGAATAGAATTATTCTAATAGAATTATTTTTTCATTTTCAAGCATTTGTTTTCATTTGTTCACATATACTTCAATATTGCACAAAATTATACTTACGAAATCACATAAAATATGTGAGAAAACGGAATAATATATCATTACACGGCACAATAAATTGAAATAAGTATAAGAGTACAGTCCACGAATAGTTCATCATTGGCGCCAATTGATTTAACAACTCTTTTTTTCCCTAAACCAGTGATTCTCAACCACCGTCCGTGGCACTTTTGTGTGCCACCAAATTCTCGAAGTATATGCCACCAAGTTTTTCTTAAAATTATTAATTATATTTTGAAATAAAAATTTTAAGAAATCCGAGCCGAATCGTTTGGCCGTTTTATAGAAATAAACTATTCATAAAATTCTATTGACCATTTAACTACACTGGAGGAGAGAATTATTCATTACTTCCAAAATTTAAATATAAAAAAATTTGACTAGGTTCGAAATCCATTTGTGATACATCTGTATATGAATTATCTTCGGATGAAGAAAAAGAACTAATTTTTTTCGCTCTGCAACAATCGAGATTTAATTTCAAAACACTCGAAAGAGTCAATTAATTCATTCTGGATTTAAATTAGAGGCGATTATTCCATAATAGCCAAAAAAGCTTTAAAAAATATTGTTAAAATTTTCTACATCTTATTTGTGTGAATTCAAGTTTTCAGCATTAACAAATATAAAAACGAAAAAAAGGTCGAGATTTTTAAATGTATATGACGAAATGAGAGTGGCATTATCACTTTTACGACCAACTATAAACGAAATTTTCAAAAATCCCTTAACTCAAGTTTTGCATTAAAAAAAATGTATTCTTATAATTAATTTATAATTAATTACTCAATAAATATTTTGTTGTCCTTGCCGTACATATTATTTTATTTAACACTGAAAATTATTATCTTAAACTATTTTACATAGTGTATTATAGATAAGTAAAATTCTCTTAAACTTACTTTATTGTTTGTAATTTTGAAATTGTTAATAATAACACAACAAAAAAAAAAGTTTTTAACAAACCGGTTTACGTTATTGATTAGGTATACATTCTATTTTGACATCACCAATTTTAAAACGGGTGAAGGATGTTTCCCTTAGCCATCCGCAAAAGGATTTAAAACTAAACTCAACAGTTAATTTAACTTACCAGTATGGATTGACATCCAGTAACTTCCAATGTTGTGGTGATCTGAATTACTAGAGGAAATATTTCAAGTACCTAAGTCTTTTCAAGAGCACGTATTTCCCCTTTGAGTGCGCTTGTGTTTTCCAATTAAGTTCACTTTCCGTTGGACGTCATAATTGTCTAAATTTAGAGCTTTTCAAACTTTTTTTTTATCCCATGACACATTTGAATCGAACTTCTGCGACGAATTTAAATTGTGGAAGTTCAAAAAGTGTGTGTACATATCCAAATTTTTTAACTCTAATGCAATTACATATTTATTATCTCAAACAAAACTCGCGATCAGGGCAAATATTTTTATAATTTAAAACGGAGAGTTAATTATAAATTTTTTAAAAAATAATTCCTTTAATTTTCTTTTTATTTAATAAAACATCTAATATCATAGGAATGATTTTACAATATCTTAGGTGAGAATACTGGAGTTTAGAAAATAAAAAATTTCTTCAAGTTCTCTTCCAAGGATTTCAGCCATGATTGACTTTTTTTTTATCTTATTCAGCTCAAAATAACTCGAATTAGACAAATATAATATTCAAAGTATTTTAAGTGAAAAAAGTATTTTTTGCAACATATGGGTGTAAAATAAAAATTTGTGACGGTTCTATCTGAGCTCCTTCTACTAATACTCCTTTTGGGAAATTTCTGGTCTTTAAAAATAATTTTATTATCAAACTCTTCTTCGAAGAGGAAAATGTGATTATGTTAATTAGGACTACTATATATAGTCTAGGTTTTCAGATTAGAAAGAGATATAGGAGTGAGATAGGAGAGAGATTGGATAGACTGCTATCGAAGCAGAGATTAATTAAACTGAATGTGAATCACGGATACTTAATATTTGATAATTTGAATAATTAAGGTGACGAATTGTCACTGGGATTAAATCCAGAGTAAATAGCTAAGAAGTCAAAGTGATCGCCTTGAGTAAGTGTGGTGAGAATTAAGTTTTCTCATATCTTGTTTTCATAGTGATTAATTGGGATCATGTCTTAGACTGGATCAATTGAATTTGTGTGGTGATTAATATTATCAATAAATTAGATTATTTTTCTGAACTATGACTAGTGTTCCTTCCAATCCTCTTACACCTTTAGGCGCTATTACAAGTTGGAACACAACTGTTGCTGAGCATTTTAATAACAATTTTTTAATTCTATTTCTAATTTCAGTGACAATTTCCAAAATAGCATTATTCTTATTCTAAAAACTGTTAAAAAAAATGTCTTTAAATAATTGTTTAATTTCATTATGAGGTAAAAAAATATTCGGAAGTTTCGCTCTTCTTCCTCTATCTTTTTTTTCTATCTTCTCTATCCTCTTTCTCTTCTTCCTCTATCTCTCTCTTTCTTCTCTATTCTCACTCTCTAACTTTCTCTCTCTTCTTTCTTTTTCTTTCTACACTCTCTCTCTCCTCTCTCTTCCTCTCTTCTTTCTTTATCTCTTACCTCTCTCTTTCTTTCGCTTTGTTCTTTCTCTCTCTCCCTTGCTTTTCCCTTACTTTCTTTATTTTCCTTTCCGTGTTTTCACTAATAAATGAACTATTAGAATGTTCAAGATATTCTTACCTGTATAGAAATATTTTACTTGTTCAAAGAAAAAAAAGGGAGAAAAAAATGTTACGAAATGTTAATTGTATTCAAAATCATAACATTCATAGTTATTTAAATGTGAAATCTACATATATCTTGTGCGTTAATGCTACATTTCATCTATTTTAAAAAATTTGTTTATATTATAATTCTCTAGTATATTCAATTCAAGTAACTTGTTTTGTTTGATGCTCAAGTGTAATTTTAATTTGAGTCGAAAATAATTCCACTTATGATTTTTAAGCATATGATTTCTTTGCATTTACAATCATCTCTCGAAAAGTCCTAGTTGAAAATTGATGCTCTATGTATTTATTTATGACAACAAATATTTTTTTTAAGATTTTATATGGAGAGGGTTATGCATAAATCCAACCACTGACTTTTCAAATAAATTTAGTTCATATCTGTAAGTGATTATACGACATTACACGAATTTAAGGTTAAAATAAGAGAAATACCTTAAACACTTGCAAAATATTTTATTTCTATATGATTAATTTTTGCCTAATTGTAAAATACCGTTAAAGTTCTCAACAATCAGCTTGAATATAATTTTCAGATCTCTAACTCCAGATTCACAAACTTCAAATCTCATTTAGGATTTATTTTTTTATTAAAAACGTATTCACATTTCTTCCAGCTATACTAGATACAGGTCATGCAGTAAGAAATGGGAATTAGAAGAAAAAAGACGGCTGTAAAATGTTTAAATTATTAAGAATATTAAAATTAATTCTACATCATTATACAGAGAAAGTTCTTAAAAACACAAAACTATAGTAAAATTTAATGTTAAATTTTTGGAAAAATGTGTGTACGTTCTGACAATCACAACACTTGCATGTTTTACTATATATATATATATATATACAAACATATAAAAGTTACATAATTCATTAGAAATATAAATAACTATCTAGCCAATTTATATTTACATTGTTTTGAAAATAGCTTCATAGATAGTTCTGAATATTACATTTTTCGTTATATAGATATCATTTTCGGCAAACAAAACCGTTCTAAACCTAACACTAATTTTTATCCTTAATACCTTAATTTAATGCAGACAAATGATAACAACTATGAAAGAATTTTTTTGATATAGAAATTAAGTTAAAAGATAATGTTATAATTACTAATATTTATGCCAAAAGAAATGAATTTAAATTCAATATTATAAGAGTATCTCATTGGGGAAAGTGATGTACATGTTTCAATATTCAGAAATATTATTATTAATTACATACAACTTAACAAATATCTTGTTTCGAAAAAATCAGAAAAAATAAAAAATCATAAACATTTTATAATATGCCCAATTAATTTTATTAATAGTTATTTCTGTAAAGAAATTTTAAATAGTAAGGATTAAATTCCTTAGAGTATTATTATTATTATTAGTTTATTATTATTATTATTATAAATTTAGCATTTTTCCCAATTAGATATATTACCTGCATATTCCAATTACAGTTATAAAATTACTTATTCCTTTAGTTTTATTTTATATCCATAGTAATATTTTATACTCAAATACAAATATAATCCTTCAGTAACAGTAGCATCTATACATGTAACTATTTAATTATTTTAGTACTATTAATTTCATACTTTTTCTAAGTGCTACTATTCAGTCAATACCATACTTTGAATTTGTATTTTGGGGTCGAGAATCTTTCTTTGGCAATAACTTATTTATTGTTCTCAGATTCAACGTGGGTTACGCATTTTTTTATGCAATTTTAGGTAAGTTGCTTTTTTCTTGTAATGGGTTTAGAAATAATATCCATTATGTTCAACAGGATTTAGCTTCGTATTGTTGACAGAAAGGGAGGGAAAAGGTTGGCCAGAAACATGTTAAATCCCACTTTTATATAAATTATGTTATATATAAGAGCTGCCCTAAGTCAGCAATGTTTATAATACTGCAGCATCCATATATTTTTTTTAATTCTAATATATTTATAAATTCTAATATTTGTTTTATATTCCCATTTCTGTTTTTGTATGCTTCAGCTTTAGTGTTCTAATGATTCATATCTCTATAGTAAAGAATATTAACTATATATATTAAAACGTCGTTTCTATACATAAAGCTATTTATTGAAAACAAATAAAATATGATAAAAGTGAAAAATGATTTATATTCTTAAAAACCATCAAAATATTCTTCGTGTATTCTTTAATTTTCATTTTAAAGTATGCGCTAGGATATCATTATTCCTTCAGAAATTTGTTTCCTAAATATAAAAACATTAGTTTTACAAAATAGATTTTTAATAGCCTACATTAAACAATAATTTACAAAAAAAAGCACTATAAACAGATATTATTTTGCTAATGATATATTTATCATAATATTAATATATTTTATTTGTACAGATATTGTTATTGAAATTAATTTTTTTTAAAATATTTTTATCGGTAAAATTAGATGGCTCTAAATATAAACGAGTGTTTCTGGGGACGGGCAATACTGAATTATAGTCAAAAACTTCAACTATGGTCTAACTTTCCCATCGTACAACGAATATTTCATACAATTTAAACAAGAGTCTGTGATCTATCTTAGAGTATGGGACAACCAAAAATTCGCCGTTTTGGGGATTATTTTCGAGCTTCTTTTATGCTTTTATTTTATATACCATACATTTAAGATTACAAACGCACTCAATTTTTGTTTCTACGATATTTAGAAGCAAAGTTATAGCATAATTAGTAAACCGGAAATGAAGCTTACCCTTCACAAAATATTTTTAACATATAGAATTGAAATATTCAGAACATGTTTCATTTAGTTCTATCTGTGTTATGAATCAAAATCTTATATCTGTGTATATATATATGTACTTTATTGCTTTTTTATGAAAAAAAAATCATTAATTTTTTTAAAAAATTGTGTTTTAGCATAAAATTTGGCATATTTAAAAAACTCTCAAAACTAATACAAATCTTTTAATTCCTGACACATATAAAGATGCTATTCACGTACTGTATAAATATTATTTGAATACATTTATTAGAATTTTCTGTAACTGCAATTTTTCATCAAAATTTCACTAAAAATGACAATTGTTGTCGTCTATAAAACTCTCTAGAAAACAGCAAAAGTTTTTTTAAAAAAAGACTGAATTAGTTAAACATGAAACTAAACAGATCTTGACCTATAAATATGGTTAGTTTTAAAAAATGTACAATTAGTAGAAAATTTTTTATACTGTATTAAAATTTTTAAACGCATTTTCTGAGAAATTATATTTTTCAATTTTTTGCTTCACGGTTCACTACAAGATTCCTTTTTAAGATATAGAATTGAAATTTCCAGAAAATGTTTATTTATTTTTATCTGTATTATAGACTATAATCTGATGTATGTGTATATATTTATGTATGTTATTACACTTTTTGTGAAAAATAACATTAGTTTTTTGTAAAAAAAATGAGTTCTTTCATAAAAAATGACACATTTCAAAAACTTTCAGAACTGTTACAAATCTTATAGCTCTAAGCACAGATAATCATGTTATTTATATACTGTATAAATATTATTTGAATATATTAGTTAGAATTTTCAATACAAGGTTTACCGTAACTGCAATTTTTCACTAAAATTTCACTCGGAATTCCTTGTATATTCAAAATTATTTTTAATTTTGTGGAAATTGTACTTCAATGCTTAGTTTTATGCCCCTATTCAAATAAAAATGTATTTTTTTTAGTTGAAAATTTATATATTTCAAAAAAAGTGCTCCGAAGGTAGTCACATACTTTAAACACTTTTAGTCATAAAATTCAATGAATTACCGCAGCCAACGTTTCATTCCTTTAATTTTCTTCAGTTTTCGTATTAAAAATATTTACACGGCTTAGTAAATAGAAAATTTAATACAAATTACATGTTCGACCAAAATACATCTGTTGTGTGTGTGATTAAACTGTATCCTTACTTAAACCAAAGACTAATATTGTACAAACGAGTAATATAAAAAAAGTTTTTTTAAGTCAATTCCTACTTTGGTCACAAAAAAAATTTTTATTTTAGCTATTTTTTAACAGTTACAATTAATATAAATATGTACATACATATAACAGAATCACAACATTAAGTGGCAATTAATTTTTATTAATTATCATTTATGTATCATATTGTCCTCCAAGACACAATCGTGTATATAAAATTTCAGTTCAACTGAATGTTTTGAAACGTGGGGAAAAAAATCTTTTAAAGTTTTGACCCAAGGCGCTAAAAATGAAGCCAATGTGGCTGTATCTGTAATTCCTTAAATAATTAATTTCAGTCAATTAATTTTAATTTATTATAATTAAATCATCGTATTGTTACCCAAAACAATAGTGTATAGAAGATTTCAGCTCAATGGAGCGCTTTAAAATGTAAGAAAAAAACATTTTCAAGTTTTGACACAAGTCGCCAAAATGGTCGCTAAGTCGCCAAAAATGATGCCAAAGTGGTTGTATTTGTAATTCTTTGAATAATTATTTTTAATCAATTGAACTTAATTGGTTATAATTAAATTGCTGTATTGTCATCTAAAATAATCGTGTATATAAAATTTTAGCTCATTTGAGTGCTTTTAAATGTATTTTATTAACGCTTGCAAATTTGAACAAGATAAATATTTTTTCAATGGAGAGAGGGTGTGAAGTAATAGTAGGAATTCAAAAATAAAACAAACTAGAAATTTTAGCAAAGCAATGTTTCGACAACTTCACGAAATTTTAGTTATAAAATTATTACAAATTTTACAAACAATAAAACATTTAAAGAACAATTATAAAAGTCACTAGTATACATCTATATTTTAAGGAGAAAAAGATATAGTGTATGCATACCTTTTCTGTACGCAGAATATGCTGCAGCAATGTAAAACTCTAAGGTTAACCCAAATGTTTCTGAGAAACGACCATCTCTCGGACTCAGTTCCGTCAATATAAATAATCACGAACTAGGTAATTACTGTAGTGGACATCCCTTAAGTGTTTCAAGAGAAGTCGCAATTCCTTGAGTCAAGGTGAAAAAAAGAAGACTCGAGAAAACCGGAAAGTTTGGATTTATAAATAGGAAGAGTCGTATTTAGGGGGTTGCGGTATAATTACCCAGATATTTGAGAGTAAATCCCCCCTCGCATATTCTCAGAAAAAGTCGAATTCGTTTTAATCAGTTTTACCTTTCCCCGTTTCTAAAATTCCAAGATATTTGCCTTTTTTTTTTTCTAAGGTATTATCTCTTATTTATAAGAAGAAAAAATTTCTTCGTTCTTAAAAAAAAAAAATATTAAGACGGGAAAAAATTAGCAAGCAAAAATATTTCAGTGCTTTCAATATTGAAAACAACAAAGCCCTTTAAAACGTCACTTTCGCTAAAATATCGATTTATCTTTTTTAAATTGTTCAATATTAAAACTTAATCTTCCCATGTTAAAATTAATATTTTGTTCTATCTAATTTGGAGAACCGAATTACAACTGTTATAATTTTACTGGATCGTGAAATTTTGCAACCAGAAGTTAATTTATTTTGACATTTTACCAAAATGTGAATTTCTTTTTACATTTTTTATTAACACAAAACATGATGCATCAAAGTTTAATAATTTCAATAAAAAAACTCAGATTTTATATATGTGTATTCAATTGTTTATTCGGAGAAGAACTATCTTTGAGACTTTATTTCTTTAATTTTGTGAGATGCTATAAAGGGGAAATTTATGTGAAGGTAAGATAACTAGTTTTCTGTATTTAAACTGCCCTGGTATTAATGAATAGAAGCATTATTTATAGAAAGAGATAGCTCATTCCTTAAAGAAAGTACCGTAAAATCCGGCGTATAACGCGCACTTTTAGCGTTATATCACCGGGTATAAAAACGGAAGCATTAAAAATAACAAAAGAGATTGAGCATAAAATTTTTTTACTTCTACATTTATCGAAACACTATTTATTTAAAATAAATGACATGCCTTATGGACTAAAAGAGAGTAGTAGTTTTAGAAAAAAAAACTATTTTTTCAAATGTCTGGGATAATACCTCAAATAATAACTTCAAAACATAAGAGCAATGTTATTAATATTTCAGATTTCTTCTAGAAAACGGGTGTGCGGTTATACGGTGAATATACCTAAATATTAAAAATTAGCTTGAAAGGTATAGATGCGTTTATACGCCGGATTTTACGATAACTTTTCGCATTTCATAAAATTAAAAAAAATTCAACATATTTAATTCTTTTGGAGTTATTCATGTTTTGCAGAAAGATACAGATGCTTACTCATTTTTTGTATAAAATTGTCTTCTTCTCTGGAAAAATACAGTCGTACAAATATTTTTGGGTATTCTTTTAACACTTTAAGATCTCTAAAATCATGTTATGTTCTCTTACAAGTTTGTCAGAATTTTTGGTTTCCAAAGATTCACCGCAAACAACTTCAGAAAGAAAAACTGTAATGATTAATTCTTTATCTTATGTTATCTGATTTTAAATATTCTGTTTTAAAAAAAAAATCATTCAATGGTATTGTAGTTTTTTTTTTTTTTAAATACATACATCAAAATAACCGAATTAAATAATTTTAAAAAACGAGAGAATGAAAAAGTATGTACTAAAATGGCAAATTATTTAGTTTGAAGTGCTGGCATCATGATGAATTAATTTTTGGTATAATACCAATAATTAAAACCGATTATTTTTAACACCGTCACAAAATCTTGAGAACTAAAATCGGAATTATTTACGAATAAAAGATACAACTGGAAATTAGCAATCAATAAGTTCCGAATCGGTATTATTTTTGTCATTCAAACCACTTTTTCTAAATACAACCCATTAAATAATATTATCCTATAACATTATTTACGATTTAATTAATAAAATTGTTTACATAATACATACAATCTATTAATACATAGTTGATCATCATTTATGCTAACACTTCCAGTAAATAAAAATAGAAACAATTTATCACGAGGGAGTTTCAATACTACCTGCAACACATCAAACTGGATTAACCCCAATGTGTCCATGAAAGACCACTCGGGGAAATGTAGATGGTATTTCCTCTAGCGACTCTGAGCACAATTCTCAATGACAATGTCTCTCTTTTCCAACTTTTCGGCAGGAAATGGCGCGAAAACGCTTTTGTTTTAGTGAGCTTACATTGTATTTATTTGTTTTTATATATGTGCATCATTCTGCATATAAGAAAAATATGAATTCACCAGCATTGTCAAGATACACTTCTTTTCCAAGCATATGTCTATGAGTAAGTTAAGTCCTAATGTCAATATGACTCTTCCTATTTTTATTCACTAATCAAAAAAGAGTGTATCAACTTCCTTC